>JAQIUQ010006259.1:0-17984 GCA_030378365.1 Hybognathus amarus
TGGATCATTCATTTCAACATCCTCATTCTCATATATTTAAGAATCTGTAAGATTTAGACGCCACTGGCCCACTGACATGCTTTAAAAGCTGTTGTTATACCATTTTTATGACCTTCAAACACCTTAAAATGCACAAATGTAGGTCTGAGAAATCCACATTTTCTCGGGGGATGCCCAGAACCCCTGACTAACTCACCTTTGCATGTGTGTGACTGTGTGGTAATGTGGGCTGGTGTGGTTATAGTGCCAGGGATGTTTTTTCTTAACCAGTCTGCCCCTGCATAGGCCTGCAATATACAGTATCCAATCATGTTATCTTATCTCCCACCCAGCCCCTGACATGTTTTCCGGGTTCAGCCCCTGATGTTTCGGGTTCAGCCCCTGATATTTCGGGTTCAGCCCCTGATGTTTTTAAAACCTAGAAACGCCCCTGGTTTAGCGCATAATACTAGCACTGGGGGCATCGACCAAGTAAAAAGAAATCGCTAGTTTATACCACTAACAAGGCTCAATAATAGCCCCACACTAACACAGTAACATTGTGTGGAGTGTCCATACATGCAAAACGAAGCATTGCGAGAACTTCTGTAAGTGTACAGACCGTTAGATGTAAGAAGATACGCTATAAAGACAGTTCACTTTGATGTATACAGACAGGAGCCATCTTAGAATAGTCTCGATGAGCTCCGATCCCCGAACACCCGTTCATACAGTTCAGAAATCGCTGAACTTCATACAGTTCAGAAGAGAATTGGCACTGGCTGGTTACTTCGGGTTCTGGACTGGCTGCAGTAACACGTCTCTGTCCATGCGGGGGCGCTTCGCTGTCGAGTGCAGAATGAATGGGAGTCAATGGGGTTTCACCCCACAGAAATACCTTTCTCAGGATGTAATTTGTCAAGTAATTTGAAAGTTGCATTCGAAAGGGAGGGCTTAAGACAACACACTCAGCTTGAAAATTGCATTTTTAAGTTTACTCATCTGTTCTGAAAAATCCGTTCAAAAATGTGATGACGCTCAGACAATAGCAGAATGCTAGCGTGTTCCAGCCAACAACCCCATAGACTCCCATTCATTCTGCGCTCACCCTGCGATCACCTCCAGTGGGAATTCTAATGGAACTGCAACCAAGATGATACACAATGGGGCTAATAGGAAGTGCCAAGGTTAGACTGTGTCTCTCGTATACAGGCTCTGGTTCAGCTCACTCAGCACGACGTTCCGTGGTTCAACTTATCGAGACTATATTCTAGATGGCTCCTGGTCTGTATACATGAAGTGAACTGTCTTTATAACGTATCTTCTTATTAAACTGGTCTGTACACTTAAAAAGTCTCTCAATGCTTCGTTTTGCATGTTTGGACACTCATTATGTTACTGTGTTAGTGTGGGGCTATTTTGAGCCTTGTTAGTGGTATAAACTAGCGATTTCTTTTTACTTAGTCAATGCCCCCAGTGCTAGCATTATACGCTAAACAGTTTTTAGAGATAAACTCTTTACATTTGATTATCACTGAAAACAAATCTCAGAGAACGATCTGACTAGGTACCGATGTTTTATTAGACTCAAAGGTTCATTGTTCGCGGAGTTCTCCTTTAATAAGACAGTGGAATGCAAACTGGAGTTGAAACTTAATGCTGTAATCGACATTAAATATGACAGAAAATTGTGATACGGAGGCTACAAATGTGTACGTGGTGGATTTTGTTCATACGTAATAATACGACGTTTTTGTGCTTGTCAGTACATAAATATTTTAACATTTTAATAATGTAAATACGCCAGTATTATAAGTCTTCTCCGCATATAAAACGTAAATTATATGTACGCAATGATAGAACGACACTTTACGTTCAAATACATAGCCTACGCATTTCATGACCACGTTCAGCGGCAGGATCAATAAGCTCCAAAAACAAGAGGGGAAATAATTTTAAAAAATACAGATTGATAACTCAGTTAGCTATTATTTACATTTTTATCGAATAATACCAATTAAACCTTAGATTGTGCCTCTTTGGCACTACACCTTCAAATAACTTAAATATTTCAATAGATAATTTCCTATCTTTTGGCACTTAGTAACTAAGGCCTAGACACTTCTACCAGTGTCTGCTAATATCCCACATTTCTCCACTGCATCGCAAATGGGCTGTGTGACCAATAGATAGAGCTCATAAATGACAATAAAAAAAATATAACTACTGAATATAAATAAAGAGTTTAAGGAAAGGTAGCATTATTTTGCAGAATAACAAAACCAATGATTTACCATGAATTACAAGATGATATATGCTCAGTTTCACACATAGCTAATCATCAGTCATGCCAATCTGAATTCCATATATACTGACGTCTTGCTGGGACGCCGTCCCTCGACTCATTCGTCAATATGCGACTTTTTAGGTGCCCCTCAAACGTCGGTACGATGACGATCCCAAGGGTCAGCCATCTGAGTCTTGGGCTTAGGGTTAGGTTTAGGTCTGGGGTAGAGTTCAGGAGTCCATCACGTCATCTGAACGGCGTTGAGGGGCTCCCTGGGAAAGTCGCGTGTTGACAATGGTCAAAAGAGCGTCCCAAAACAGTCAGTTATATGACGAATTGGGATGAGACTGCACTGATAGTGGAGACAAAGGAAGCGGTTTGAAACTGAGAAACATATAATAGAGTGAATATAAATAGTACACTCTGATCCATCGAAGTACATCAAAATTTCAGTTACAATAGTGCTCAACAAAAATAATTTAAAAAAATCAACAAAAATGTCTGCACACTTCTGAAGCAAGTGAAAAACACGACTACTTTAACTAGACTATCTGCCAGACTGGTGGCTTTCACTCCATTGTGTTTCTAAGCAGATTACAACACAACCACACACATTTTTCTTAAACTATTTTAAGTATTTAAAAGCTTGCCAATGATTTTGACCTTCTGTGTCTCTGTACCCGAGTAATTCAGAGTCTTGGACCGAAACTCTGAATGTGCCGAGTTATGCTTATAATTTACTAACACTCTTACAAGGATGTTTAGCAGTGATTACATAAAAACAATATGCATATTATATTCATATTATCTTGTCCATATACTTGTGAATTATTACCTGCCCTGTCCTTGAGAATCCAATTAATTAAGATTAGTCTTATCAGTGTGTGGTATATGACTGATAATACAGATACTCAGGACAGAGTGACTGTTGCCATAGTGAACAGGAAACATAAGCTGTTGTTACATGATAATTCTGAGAATCTCTTGTTGTATAAATTGAACTTATCTGTCGGCTGATGAATAAATGAACATATCAGGTAACATGTAACTATTTTTAGAGGCAAATCACCTTTTAACGCTTTATAGAATCCAGATTAGCTCTCACAGTGATGCAGGAAAATAGTGATGAATGATACAAACTTTAAAACATTAAATATTAAAATCAAATGTTGCTCTAAAATCAGCTCTAAAATTCAGTTTCAGTTACAAAAAGCTTTACAGAAAACAAAGGAGTAGCTATTTACTTTGAGTCAGTTCAGTGTTGATTCTAGTTCAAGATTAATTTCTCAAATTACTTTATGAATGTCAAACCACCAGAATTTGCATGGACTATGTTAATATCACAACCTAAAAATCCTAATTATGTCAAACTTGAGATTTATTAGTAGTAGAACTATTTCAAGAAATGGGGAAATATTATTTGAATGGTAAAATATTTTTTTTAATAAGAGTTATTTAAGTGTTTGATCTAAGTGTGTACAGTATGTGAAAGGGTGTGCGTGTGGGTGTGTGTATGTGTGCGTATGCATAAACAAAGTAACCATTTATTGTTTATTACCATTGTCATTACCACCACCACTACTCCCACCATATTGCCAATATTAGTCGATTTTTATTTCCGTCCATCCTATCTGTTTAATTCACAGGAAACCCTGGCAGCTGTGGTTACCAGAGTTTTCCTGTTAAAAATACGGTAGCAACATTTTAGGTTTTACAGACTTTGACCGTATTTAATTTTACAGCAATAAACCGTATTTCATTATCTGATATAATGTTAATTTACTGACCTTTTGAAGTATTAATATCTGTTTTGTTCAATTGTAATACACTGACTGCCAACAATCACAGCCGTAATGAGAATCAAATGATCAATCAACGCTCATCATTATCAGATCTTCCACAAGAAAGTTCATACTATTATATAGAAGCTGCACAGTGTCATTCACACAAACATTAAACACCATCATGGTAACATGTTGAAATTTAAAAAATGCAATAAGTATTAATTTAACAACATTAAATGTAACATAAAACCCTAATGTACATAACTGATTAGAAAAATAACTAAGAAAATTATGAAGAAACAGTTAAAATACATTAAATGTGAAGTGTCACGCAGGGAATTGTGGGAATGTCAATTTACATTTTTTCACTGTAAATTATACAATGACTTCTTTTTCACTTCCAAAAACTGTAAATTTAACAGTATTTTACAGTAAAATTACATTAAACATACCATTATTTATATCACAGTTATTTACCGTATATAGTAAGGAAACTTTCTGTTAACCAATTAACAGTTTTTCACTGTAGCATTTTTACAGTCTTTTACTGATAAAATCACGCTAATTTTTTACAGTATATGTAACAATTGCCATTGTCAACCCTGTATAAAATTAAAGAATGATATGATAAAATATGATAACCCACACATCCCCCACATCTCTTCAGTCCCTATATTCTCCTAATTATTATTATTATTATTATTTTGTGTGTGTTATGTGCAATGTCTAAAGTGCATTAAAAGAGGGAGTACAGTGCGAAGAGTATCTCAACTCACTTTCTCGCCTTCGGTAAAAATCTTGTAAATATTGAATGACAGGGTATTACCAAGCAAAAGGGGAACTGAGAAAGTAAAAGTGAATTTGAATCACATTTCAGTCCAGTGAGAGGGGGTTTTCTGTTTGTTCTGCTACCTTTAACACTTGTTTAGATACATCCTGCCATCAGAGAGCAGAGTTCTTCAGCAACCCCTGCTGGACATTGAAGATTATGCACAATAACTTAATATTTTAGGTGTGGTGCCACAATGATTAGTCTCTCGCAGGGTGTGTGAGAATGTTTTTTTTTCTTTAGTGTCATTTTTTGTTGAGCTTTATATTGTGTTTTTACAGTAAAAGTTGTAAAACGGTTGTAAAAACACCATAAGATGCAGTTTTGGTTTATGCACTATAGTTCTAACAATGGTTACAATTTATTTTGATAGTCAACTTTATACATTCTATTAATTAACTTTGCAACAACATGTCAACTAGCTGTATTATTAGATTGTCTGATTAGTATCAACACTTTATTATTGTGATGCTCCACAACAGGCATTCTACTGACTAAGTAACTTTGCAAGTAAATGTCAACCTATTACCCCAACCTAACAGTTTGCTAATAGTCTAAGAGTTAGTTGACATGTAGTTGCTGTTAGTTAGAATGTCATCGAAAAAAGTGTAACTATAATGACTTGAAACTTCCAGCAAAACAAGTAATGCTAATAATCTCCATGCAGTTATTTAATAATATATTCAGATTTAAGTGAACTGGTTTAATGCATTTTATTTTAGCTCAAGCTTGATTAGAAAAAAGTCCCCTCTTCCAGCATGCATTGGTATATACATTGTTATTTTACATTGTTGTTAATTACATTGTTACATTGCTCTTGTCACAGTAACTTGTCTTGTGACATGAGTAATTTATTTATTTATTTATTTTTCCATTTGGACTATATATAGGCTAAATTTAATAAGTTAAAGAAAATGTTTAAAAGTATATGCCATGCAAACTTTTTACAGTTTTGAGTCTTGTGTATTTCATGCAAGGGGTCAGTTTAAGTAAATGTGGATGGATGTAGATTTGCACAGATTATGTGCAGTACACTTTTTTAAAGGCACATATAGACAGATGGTTATGCACACACAAATTAACTTCTGAACATATAGTTTCTATATGGCGAGACAGTGCTGAACTTTACCCATAAAGTTATGGCAGGTGATAAACTATCAGGTAACCACATCTTTTCCCTGCTCATAATCTTTTGTCCTTTTGTTATCATCTTGGTTAAAATGGTGTCCAAATACATTTACATTTGACTAACTTAATCATTTTTATTAATTTCATGATTGCAGGGATGCTTTGAAAGGTTTTGCATTTCTGGTTTTTGTACCAGGGGGTGGCAATATTTATTGATATTGGCTGCGATTTCTGACTTCTAGATTGCTTGTTCGACATAAAATACATAAAATACTTAACAGTTTGACATAAATTCATATTTATACTGACTTCATTTTACATGATGCCGTTTCTTTCTTTAACACTTTTCAAAACTCTCAAATATTTCCAGGTTTGAATTATATTTCAAAGCCGAACTGTAAATGTAAATGCATACACATGACAACATGTATAATTTATAATTTGGGTACATGGAAACTTCGAAAACTTTCCGATGTGCTCATGTTCATTGTCATCACACCTACAGTCACGTCATTAACGAAGCAAAAGGATATTGCACTTGTCACCAACAGCGCGAGGCCTGTGCCGGGGTGGGACGGCCCGCCACTGTCATGGTTAACCACTGTGTGGGCTAAACTTACTGTGATGAATCTGATGATGTACTTCGACACCAAGCTGATCTAGAGGAGTAACGTTAACGTTAGCCTGCCTGAACCCTCTTCTGCATCTGACATAAGCTTGCTGTCTTGAAACATTTGATGAACATTGGGAGTTCTTGATCACCGGTCACTTACTTTCATGTATTTCGGGGAAGAATATGACGTGTGGTAAATCCGACAGGTCCGATTCTCTGAACTGCGTCGCAAAATAATACATGGCGGCGCCCGTCGCGCTATTGATCATTATAAAGGTTTTTAAAAGACAAAACACATCCACCTACACGTATTTGATAATCGGAATATCAGGTAACTTAACGTTAGTTAATGACATAGCCAACAAGTTGAAGAAAAAGAAGGGGGAAACGAAATAAAAGCGATACACCTGCCATAACTTTACAGCACTAATGTGGCTTGTGTGTCACGTGACCAGATACGTTCTAAAATAACGGTCGCTTTAAAACTCACGCTAAACATACACGTGAAAGTGTTAAATAATGCCAAATATTCACGTTTTATATTCCAAAATGGCGTTTCTTTTTGGTTGGTTATTGATTCTAGGTTCATTCCCCAGTGTAAGTTCCTGTCTGCAGTGTGACCCGGTGGTTCGTTATGTGTATCGAAGATTTCCTGTCCTCAGTTCAAGGAATCACTGTCCGTGATCAGATTGAACTGAATCAAATAATTGAGCAAGCTTACATCAACTATCTGGAGACCAGCACATCATTTCGTGGTGTCATAGGTAACGTTAGGCCTACTGCTGTTATAGTCAATTTCAAGGAAGTAAACAAGATAGACCGTGAAAATAATAACAATAGGGTGACCATATTTTGATTACCAAAAACCAGGACACTCTGCCCAGCAAACAGATGGGCCTACTCAAATGATACTCAAAGTTTACTCAAAGATACCTTATTAATTTCAATAGCCTACATTTAAAGTAGGTTATGTCTCATCTGTATAATGGTTATTGTTATATGAAAACAGGACATGTCCTGGGAAAACAGGTCAGTTGGTCACCTCAAATAACAATAACAAACGGCGGCTGCAGTGCTACTGCGCAGGTCTTGTCCTGAAGCATTTTCGGTGGCGCCATTTTTAAATCTCAGATCTGAAATGGTGAAAACCAAAAGTGCGGACCTTTAAATTCAAGCCAAAAGGCAACAACAGTTACGGTATTTCCAAAAAATAAAAAATAAATGATGGTTGGAATTACAGGACCCTTTCAATAACGTGTGTGTGTGGTCAACATTTCAAGTGGATCAAAAAAGTTAATCAAAGTTGTCCTAAGACATGAACAGGTATTGTTCAAACTTCATGTTCATAACTTTGATGAAAGGTTTTGATCCACTTCAAATGTTGAAATTGTCTATATTGTCTTGATCAGCAATAGCTAGATGCTGCTATTTTTGTCTGATTTTTTTTTGTTTGTTTTGTTTTTTGTGTTGAATGTAGTTGAATTAGCCCATTTAGATTAACTTCTTTTAACTGTGTTGCCTATAGATGCTGAATACTTCATTAGGGTTTATTGTTACTTCACATGCATATATCTGCAAAAGTATAAAACAAACCCAATCATTATTAAACCTTTTTCCAAATTCTGGAATAATAGCAATTACAATTATACACACACACACACACACACACACAATTTGCCAAATTTCTGCTTGCCTATATCTAGACATTATTAAAAAAAGATGATGTTGAGTGCTGATCTGATTTGCTTTAGATCCTACAACACTCTATCATGCACGTACTGAATATCAGAGTGAATTCAAGAGGCACTGGAAAGAAGACAGGACAAGTGAGAGCTTCTGAAGATTACTTCAAAAGAGAAGTCGTCTATTTTTTTAAGGAGAAAAGATCAACATTTTCATGTTAGAGTAAAAACATGAAAAATGAAAATGCTTTACATCTGAAACCATGAACAAAAATCACTGTGTTATTCTTGTGTAGGTTCTGTTCAGTGGGATATGATTACTATAGTGGAGAAAGGAAAGCGAATCCTTCAGAAACATTTGGAGATTTTTATTACCCAAGGTAGGCAATGAGCATACTGTTTATGTTTTTTAAATAGCAATGATGTTTCAGAACACCTAATTGTCACTAATTAGGTTTTATTATTATTTTTTTCCAAAGGTCTATGTCCAAATAAATGTGGTAAGTACCAATTTAAGATTTCTATTCACCTTATTTTGCAGCATGGAAGTAAACTATTTTTCTGTGAATGTGCAAGACTTCCGGTTCATAAGAAATACCAGTTTGCAATATCAAGCAGCATAAGGAGCTTTTTTACAGCTAAAAATAACTGGAAGTGGATGACACTGAAGCCAGACACATTCAATTTACAAATGTACCCCCTAGTCCCACTTTGGCAAAAAAATAAATAAATAAATAAAAAATATTACTATCTCGTGGCCTCAAGATACCAACTCGTGGCCTCAAGATACCAACTCGTGGCCTCAAGATACCAACTCGTGGCCTCAAGATACCAACTCGTGGCCTCAAGATACCAACTCGTGGCCTCAAGATACCAACTCGTGGCCTCAAGATACCAACTCGTGGCCTCAAGATACCAACTCGTGGCCTCAAGATACTAACTCGTGGCCTCAAGATACCAACTCGTGGCCTCAAGATACTAACTCGTGGCCTCAAGATACGCAACTCGTGGCCTCAAGATACCAACTCGTGGCCTCAAGATACCAACTCGTGGCCTCAAGATACCAACTCGTGGCCTCAAGATACTAACTCGTGGCCTCAAGATACTAACTCGTGGCCTCAAGATACTAACTCGTGGCCTCAAGATACTAACTCGTGGCCTCAAGATACTAACTCGTGGCCTCAAGATACTAACTCGTGGCCTCAAGATACTAACTCGTGGCCTCAAGATACTAACTCGTGGCCTCAAGATACTAACTCGTGGCCTCAAGATACTAACTCGTGGCCTCAAGATACTAACTCGTAGCCTCAAGATACTAACTCGTGGCCTCAAGATACTAACTCGTGGCCTAAGAGATACTAACTCGTGGCCTCAAGATAGTAACTCGTGGCCTCAAGATAGAGTTAGTATTTGGGCTTCATAGAGACCAGAACTAAACAAAGCATTTCTGTCAGACAGGGAAGATGCTACAACAATGTAAAATATGTGAAAATAATGTATTCTTTTTAATATTCAACCATGAAAACCTATTCTAGCAGACCCAAAAAACTTTACAAAAGTTTTGGGTCATTTTACAAAAAAAGACTGTAAAATGTGTCCTCTTTAAGCGTTTAGATCAAAATGATTTTCCTGAGAGTACATAAATTCAGTCAAGTGTGTTCAAATCTTCCACTGATTGTGTACTGTGTGTGTTCCTGAGTATAATGGAGTGTGATGATACATGTATATTATATTGCTCACTGGGTGTGTGTGTGGGTGCGGATTGTTTCTTACAGGGCTGTTGTACCAGAGAGTGATGAACTGCACTTCCTGTCAGTATAGGCTCTTTACATGTCTGTCAGCCAATCCTGCCTTGAGACTGCGGAGGTGAGACAAACACCCACGGATATACACACCTGAGTGTCTTATAAGACTATGTCAGCACATCTCTTTTGTTTTTCCTCCTTTCTGTTTCTATCAGTGAATCATCTTAAGGCAGATGAAGGAGAGGAAGTGGTGCTGGACTGTTCCCTGCCTTGGCACGCTCTTGTCATTGGACAGACCCAGTACCATTAACTCCTGGCATCCTGTTGAAAAAAATGTACACGCACACACATTGAATGCATTTGCAGGTTACAAATAATCTGAAGCCATTTTGAAAATCAAAATGTTTTTTGAAAATCAAAATGGCATCATCTGAAAATCATGTTTTTGGACACTTTAATTGCATGTTGTTTGCAATTAAATGGAAATTTATTATAGTTTATATTTATAATAAATGCAATTAGTTGAACTTCTTTGACCCACTTAATTAGGATTTGCGTATATCTTTATATTAATGTTTATAATTAGTTCTATTGTTTTTGAAATATGGTTAAAGATGTATGCCCAATTTACTCGACAAGCATTTATGGCAAATAAAATATACTATTTCTATTGAAATATGCCATTTCTATTGAAAATTTTAGGTCAGTTGTACACAATGTAATGCAGAATTCAAAATACTGGTAAAACACCTGCGAAAACCTTTCAGTTTAACAGAGTACATTGTAAGTGTAATGATTAAGTTGCAATTTAGCACGTTGCAAATATATTAACTAAATGAACAACAGACTACAGTAAAAATTATAATCAAGTACTTTACATGTGCTTTAGTATGTTAGTCAACATATCAAAATAAGTGTACTACTTCAAAATATTTTTAAAACAATTTAAAAATGTAGGCCTTCTTTTAATGTCTTGACTGAAGTACACTTTTAGTGGCCTTTTATGTTAATAATGTTATAAGCAAGTAAGGTTTAAAAATACTTTCAATATTTGAAGTGCACTCCATACAAGTAAGTGTACTTTCTTTTGTCATATGTGAATGTTGGCCAGTAGCTAGCTGAAAAAATGCTAAGTTGACTAAATTTAAGACACAACAGCAGCTGAGCCTTCCAGTTAAAACAACTCTTTCGAACAAGTACTAATTATACCATGTCTATAACTTTACAGTAATGTTTTAAGAAGGTAATGCCCCTTAAAGTAGCTTCAATAGTGGTCTAGCAACTAGCTTACTTCAAATGATTATCTTTTAGGTTCAACATGTTACTGTTTTAGTATCTTTCCAGTGATCCACAAACCAGATACCCATTGTGTATTTGAATTATTAATTAAAATGTACTAAAATGAGTTTATGTTTCATTGAAAGCTGTCACATGATGGGGAGTATGACGTGCTGGTGGTGACAGAGGAGTTAAAATTGTCCTTAATCAGTTACACCAGTGAGGAAGGCATGTACCGCTGCCTCCTACAGGATCAAAAGGGTACTGTGCTGTCCCGCATTTATTTTAAACTGAAAGGTAGGCCGGATTTATCATTTTTGTATTGAATGTGATAACTCATTGTAATCTTGTTAGTATATAATTTCTTTTGTCCTTCCCTCAGTCAACCCACTGCCATTCTACAACCCAGACTGATTGTGATGTTGCCGTTCCTGCCCTCGGGTTACTGACGCTATACTTCGCCCTCATAGAAGCAGTTTCCTCATTATATTGATTTTACTCACTGGTACTCAGCATCACAGGCAGCCTCGTCATCATAGCGTACCTCAGGTATGTCATGATTACAACAGAATTAGGTTTGATGCAGAGAGTTTGGGCATATTAAAAAGGGGCTATGCAATATATTTTAGGGAGGAAAAATGAGTCATTAAAATGATTAAGATATTTTTGATGAAATCTGAGAGCTGTCCACTCCACCATAAAAGTCCATAGGCTTCTTGAGGGATTGAAACTTGTACGGCCTCAAAAGTTATTAAAGACATTGTTAAAATAGTCTAAGTGACTGACAGTGGCTCAATCTTAAGTTTAATAAATGACGAACACAATTTTCGTGCGCAAAAAAAAAAAAAAAAAAAACAAAATAAAACAATCTTTATTTTAACTATTCATTTCCCTCTCTCCGGGCGATCTGTTGTTGTACGTCAAATGCATCTACAAATGACCAGCGTCGGCCTATAGCTGGTAGCCTTCGAATTATGTTTTAGCATACTCACGCACCCCGTCATACAACTGACGCTCTGTATGTCTTTTGACCATTCGTCATATAACTGACTTTTGGGACGCCTTTCTGACCGTTCGTCAACATACGACTTTTTAGGGCCCCCTTAAACGCGTTAGATGACGCTATGGGATCCTAACTCTACCCCAGACCTAAACCTAACCCTAAACCCAACTCTGATGACTCACGTTAGAGGTAAGTGTCTCATACGTACCGGTACGTCTCGCAAGGGGGCCTGAAAAGTCGTATATTGACGAATGGTCAAAATACGTCCCAAAACGTCAGTTATATGACGAATTGGGATGAGACTGTGTTAGATGTTTAACTGACTAGAGGCCCAAAGAGAAGGAAATACTGCCAGAGTTTTCATTTTTGGGTGAACTATCCCTTTAAATGTCTTGCCTAGGAAAAAAGTCTTTTTTTTTGCAATTGTTGCTATTACTGTAAATATAGTAGCAGTATTAAACAGTATTTGACTACAGTAGCTGTCAAATTACATTTCATTAAGTGACATTACGTTTACATTAAACATTCATATTTTGGTTAGATATAAATCAGGCCCACATGGAATCTGCACCCATGGAAATTTAGCAGGTTCCCACAGAATTGGAACTGAACGCATGCTATTGTTTGTTTATAATATTGTGGCCAGTGTTGTTACTGTTAACTAAAGCTAGTTAGTTAGTAAAAAGTATATAAATATTAGGGAGAAAACTTGCAACGAGTTTGAAGTTTGGACTCTTCAATTTACAAAAACCTGAAAACTGAAATATAAATAAAAGATATAAAAAAATAAAAAATATACAAATGACAAAATTACTCCAAAAATGTGTTATATTTAAAATGAAAATATAAAATTAAATGCTTATTGATGCATTTGCGATGACATCACGGGTTTTCCCCAGACAACGGCTATTTATTTAAATGAATTTACTTTACAATGAAAAGTAACATCACTGAATCTACTTAAGCCGGACTATGATGCTATTTCTCTCCTTTAGAAACAAACTCTGTTGCATTATTTTCCTATTATCATGTAAAGCTGCTTTGAAACAATCTGTATTGTAAAAGCGCTTTATAAATAAAGGTGACTTGACCTGACTAATATATATATATATATATATATATATATATATATATATATATATATATATATATATTCACTAAAATATTAATAAAATTGTTATTATGTACTGATTTTAAGTTGAATAAATATCTTGCAAAATTCCATAGATTTTTCATCAAAATTCCTACAAAATTACTCGTAAAGCTCTTTTTACTAATTCCTCTTTTTACTGCATTAATGTGATCAAAAATACAGTATGAAAACTAATATTGTGAAATATTATTACAATTTATTAGAACTGTTTTCTATTGTAATACATTTTCAAATGTCTTTCATTCCTGTTGTTCATGTCTTCACTGTCACTTTTGATCAATTGAATGCATCCTTGCTGAAGAAAAGTTTTCAAAAAACCACTGACCAAACCGTTGTAATCGGTACTGTATATACAAAATAAAAAATAAAATAAATAAAAAACAACTAAAAAAACGTCTTGCAGATCCTGCAAGGGACATAAACTGAACTGCATTGTGGTTGGCACATCCAGGGTGAGAGAATAGGGATAGGAAAGAATGACAGTGGGTGATCTGGTCATTGCATCCTGTGATTTTGTTCAGAGAGACAAGATTAGGAAGGAAACACACTATGTTTTAATCCATTCTGTCATGTTGCTTTGTGTCCCTCCTACAGAGTGACCATGAAAGCTCCAGAAGGAGGAGAGAGACAGCAGGAGAGGAGGGAGAGGGGGAGGATGGAGAGAACATTGAGCTGGTTTCTGTGACAGAATGAGGGATGTGATCCAAAGAGATAACATCAATACATGACTATACACTCCTAAAAGAGTATGGGTGTGGAGTCATTTAGATTTTCTCAAATAAATGAATACTTTTATTCAGGATTCATTAAATTTATCAAAGTAACCCAAAGGCATTCATAATGTTACAAAGTTTTCTATTTCAAATAAATTTGGAACTTTCTATTAATCAAATCTATCACAGTTTTCACAAAAGTGAACTGAATTTTAATGCTATTTATAATAATAGTAATAATAACAAGTGGTTATTTTTAGCAGCAAATTAGCATCTTGGAATGATTTCTGAGGGATCATGTGACACTGAAGACTGGAATAATAATTTCTTTGTCATCACTGGAATACAATTGTCACCCTTGCTAAATATGAACATTTGTTTTTGCCACTTCATTAGTCATTCTAAATATATTTTTTCTTTAAAATCTAACCTTTAAAGTCAAATAGTTTTACATTTTTAAAAAAGTCAAATATTTTATCATTAAACATTTCAGATTACAACTGTTAACACGTAGCCTAGAAATCTGAGACGCACCCTAGCGGCAGCAAAAATTATTTTGCCGCAAAGTGTGCCGCATTTCATACTTTAGACTATATACAGTGAAATTAATTTATAAATATATATATATATATATATATATATATATATAAATAAAATATTTATAAATGAATTTCACTGTATATAGTCTAAAGTATGAAATAAATGTATGTACATTTTTAGAATAACTAATTTCTACATTAAAAACAACAATATGCCATCACATTCTTAACTCTCTTTTGACTAAATGGCGGCTGCAATGAAATCAGCCTTTTGTTGGAATACTCATTTCCAATATATGGGCAATAATTAAAAAATGTTAATTAACTGGAAATGGTCACAATCTACCTGGAAGAGGACATGTGTCTATTGGCCCCACATGCACTGAGGAGGATGGTCATGTCAACAAACAAACAATCTGTAAGGATCAGAAGTCAGTTGGAGAATGACTTCACCTAGTAAGGTCAGTTCTCACACAACTTTGTTTGGCAAGGTTTGAATAGAAAATCTTTGGTGACTTCAAACAACAATCGCCTGGACGTTTGCTGGAACTGAGACTTCGGTTTAAATAAAGCTTTTTGCGAAAAATACCAAGGGTGGTTTTGACATGTACAGAAACATAGCAATGTTGAAAAGTACCTCACCCTCGCTGTTAAGTATGGTGGTGGATCTGTAATGCTGTGGGGTTAATTTGAGACACTGGACCACTTGTTAGCGACACACATCATAAACTCATCTTCCAGGAAGACAATGATCTAAAGCACAACTCAAAATAAAAGAAAGAACAGTTCACTGACCACAAAATGAAGACCCAAACCCCATTTGAAAAAGTTTTTTTTATTCATTTTGTTTTATTTTATGATAAGAATTTTTTTTCAACTATTTGACTTTAATTAAAGGTTGGATTTCTGATAATATTTTGAATTAAGGATAAGGAAGAAATAGCAAAACAAATGTTCACAGTCAGTTTTGTAGAGCCCTGTATTTTAAATTGTAAAGAAAACATTATTCAAGTCTTCTATTGTACAATTTAGGAGAGCCTGTACCGAACTGTATAGCCAAAGTTTCCTGTTCTTAGCTAAAAGGAGTGCCCACCCGGTGTGTGTCTTCTGCTGTTTTAGGCCATAGACATATACATACACACACACACACACACATATATGTGCGCTCACACGGCCACTTCTATTAGGTACACCTGTCCAACTGTCTCGTTAACACTTAATTTCTAAGCAGCCAATCACATGGCGGCAAGCTGAGTGCATTCAGGCATGTCAGACATGGTCAAGACAATCTCCTCCTGCAGTTCAAACCTGAGCATCAGTATGGGGAAGAAAGGTGATTTGAGTGACTTGAACGTGGCATGATTGTTGGTGCCAGAAGGGCTGGTCTAGTATTTCAGAAACTGCTAATCTACTGGGATTTTCACGCGCAACCATCTCTAGGGTTTACAGAGAATGGTCCGGAAAAAGAAAAAACATCCAGGGAGCGGCAGTTCTGTGGGCGGAAATGCCTTGTTGATGCCAGAGGTCAGAGGAGAATGGCCAGACTGGTTCGAGCTGTATCAAGTGAGCCACCACGTTACAACCAAGGTGGGCAGAAGAGCATCTCTGAACGCACAGACGGGTCGAACTTTGAGGCAGATGGGCTACAGCAGCAGAAGACCACACCGGGTGCCACTCCTTTCAGCTAAGAACAGGAAACTGAGGCTACAAGATTTGCACAAGCTCATCGAAACTTGGACAATAGAAGATTGGAAAAACAGTTGCCTGGTCTGATGAGTCTTCGAACTTGTGCCTGCAGAGCATTGGATGAGTAGGGTGTAGAATTTGGCGTCTTCAACATGAAAGCATGGATCCATCCTGCCTTGTACGAACGGATTCAGGCTGGTGGTGGTGGTGTCATGGTGTGGGGAATGTCTTCTTGGCACTCTTTGGGCCCCTGGTGGTACCAAGATTGACCATGGTTGCTAAGCAGCCAGCAGCGCTACCTGAGTCTCTGTATGCCGACCACGTCTCATCCCTTATGAGCCACAATGTACCCAACTTCTGATGGCTGACTTTCTAGCAGGATAATGCGCCATGTCATAAAGCTGGAATCATCTCTTATCGGAACTGGTTTCTCTGAGCAAGTGACAATGAGATTTCGCTGTACTCAAATGGCCTCCACAGTCACCAGATCTCAATCCAATAGAGCATCTTTGGGATGTGGTGGGGAGCGGGAGATCGCATCGGGGATGTGCAGCCGACAAATCTGCGGCAACTGTGTGATGCCATCATGTCAGAATCTATGGACCAAACTCCCTGAGGAATGCTTCCAGCACCTTGTTTGAATCTATGCCGCGAAGAATTGACCAGAGGAGTGTACGCTGAAAAGTCTGAATTGCTTGTTTTCATATGAAGTTCCCCTTTGGTAACGAGAACTTTCAGACTTCCTGTTTAGAATGCTTTCTTTACATGATTGATGATGGACTATTTTTCACTTCTTTTAGTTACAATATTGTGTTGTTCGAATGAATTGGGCGATTCTCCTATTGTGTACTCTAGAAAATACCATTGATTGTATAAAGTCAATTTTTATTTGTTAATAACACTTTACACAATACAAAGTGGCTCTACAGAAAATCATGATGTTAATGTTTATAATATCGTATTATTACATGTCACTGGGGATTCTGGGGAAAGTCCTTAAGTCGTTGGAAATGATCTGTTTTGAAAGTTCTGCTCAGTTGTGATTTATATGACTGGCTTTGATGCTTTCAGTTATTGTTTATGTAAGTCTTTCTGCATTTTCCTATTGTTTTACTGAGACAGTGACATCATGGGAGGCAGGAAGTGTTGCAAAATGTAGAAACACAAGTTGGATAGTCCTCTCAAAACAGTTTTCTTGAGTGGTTGGTTGTTTTCTCTTGAACAAAATGTCGGTAAGAGTTGAAATCACGAGTAATATTGATTTTGACCAGATTACTCATCAACTTCCTGTATAAGAACATGGAGGGGCTGGGGTGTCCCTTAAGAGATTTGCTATTTGTCATCAAGACATTTATTATTATTTTTTTTTAGCACTCTATCTTTTTTGTACATAAGAATGTGTTAAGAAATGTGGTCCCAGGATCACTATTTAAATTAATTATTTGTTTTATAGGATATATATATATACTATATATATATATATATATATATATATATATATATATATATATATATATATATATATATATATATATATATATATTAAAGGGCTGTGAAAAAAATGA
>JAQIUQ010006260.1:0-19136 GCA_030378365.1 Hybognathus amarus
TAGCATTATACGCTAAACAGTTTTTAGAGATAAAACTCTTTACATTTGATTATCACTGAATAGAATTTAGTAGAACGATCTACTAGGTACCGATGTTTTATTAGACCAAAGTGTTCATTGTTCGCGGAGTTCTCCTTTAACAAGACAGTGGAATGCAAACTGGAGTCGAAACTTAATGCTACAACATTAATATGCATAAATTGTGATACGTAGGCTACAAATGTGTACGTGGTGGATTTTGTTCATACGTATATAACGTACGTTTTTGTGCTGTCAATACATAAATATTTTACATTTTAATAATGTAAATACGCCAGTATTATAAGTTTTCTCCGCACATAGAACGCCGTAATTATATGTACGTATGATAGAACGACACTTTACGTTCAAATACAACGTCGTTGGCAGACCACTATCCCCGGGCTCGTCATCGAGTTGGGTTTAGGGTTAGGTCTATGGTCTCTGGGTAGAGTTAGGATCCCATAACGTCATCTAACGGTTGTCTGCAGGGGGGCCCTGAAAAGTCGTATATTGACGAATGGTCAAAAGACGTCCCAAAAAGTCAGTTATATGACGAATTGGGATGAGACTGCACTGATAGTGGAGACAAAGGAAGCGGTTTGAAACTGAGAAACATATAATAGAGTGAATATAAATAGTAACACTCGATCCATCGAAGTACATCAAAATTTCAGTTACAATAGTGCTCAACAAAAATAATTTAAAAAAATCAACAAAAATGTCTGCACACTTCTGAAGCAAGTGAAAAACACGGACTACTTTAACTAGACTACTGCCAGACTGGTGGCTTTCACTCCATTGTGTTTCTAAGCAGATTAGACACAACCACACACATTTTTCTTAAACTATTTTAAGTATTTTAAAAGCTTGCCAATGATTTTGACCTTCTGTGTCTCTGTACCCGAGTAATTCAGAGTCTTGGACCGTAAACTCTCAATGTGCCGAGTTATGCTTATAATTTACTAACACTCTTACAAGGATGTTTAGCAGTGATTACATAAAAACACAATATGCATATTATATTCATATTATCTTGTCCATATACTTGTGAATGATTACCTGCCCTGTCCTCGAGAATCCAATTAATTAAGATTAGTCTTATCAGTGTGTGGTATATGACTGATAATACAGATACTCAGGACAGAGTGACTGTTGCCATAGTGAACAGGAAACATAAGCTGTTGTTACATGATAATTCTGAGAATCTCTTGTTGTATAAATTGAACTTATCTGTCGGCTGATGAATAAATGAACATATCAGGTAACATGTAACTATTTTTAGAGGCAAATCACCTTTTAACGCTTTATAGAATCCAGATTAGCTCTCACAGTGATGCAGGAAAATAGTGATGAATGATACAAACTTTAAAACATTAAAATATTAAAATCAAATGTTGCTCTAAATCAGCTCTAAAATTCAGTTCAGTTACAAAAAGCTCTACAGAAAACAAAGGAGTAGCTATTTACTTTGAGTCAGTTCAGTGTTGATTCAGTTCAAGATTAATTTCTCAAATTACTTTATGAATGTCAAACCACCAGAATTTGCATGGACTATGTTAATATCACAACCTAAAAATCCTAATTATGTCAAACTTGAGATTTATTAGTAGTAGAACTATTTCAAGAAATGGGGAAATATTATTTGAATGGTACAATCTTTTTTTTAATAAGAGTTATTTAAGTGTTTGATCTAAGTGTGTACAGTATGTGAAAGGGTGTGCGTGTGGGTGTGTGTATGTGTGTGTATGCATAAACAAAGTAACCATTTATTGTTTATTACCATTGTCATTACCACCACCACCCCCACTCCCACCATATTGCCAATATTAGTCGATTTTTATTTCCGTCCATCCTATTGTTTAATGCACAGGAAACCCTGGCAGCTGTGGTTACGCAGAGTTTTCCTGTTAAAAATACGGTAGCAATATTTTAGGTTTTACAGACTTTGACCGTATTTAATTTTACAGCAATAAACTGTATTTCATTATCTGATATAATGTTAATTTACTGACCTTTTGAAGTATTAATATCTGTTTTGTTACAATTGTAATACACTGACTGTCAACAATCACAGCCGTAATGAGAATCAAATGATCAATCAACGGTTATTATTATCAGATCTTCCACAAGAAAGTTCATACTATTATATAGAAGCTGCACAGTGTCATTCACACAAACATTAAACACCATGATGGTAACATGTTGAAATTTAAAAATGCAATAAGTATTAATTTATCAACATTAAATGTAACATAAAACCCTAATGTACATAACTCATTAGAAAAATAACTAAGAAAATTATGAAGGAACAGTTAAAATACATTAAATGTGAAGTGTCACGCAGGGAATTGTGGGAATGTCAATTTACATTTTTCACCCAAAATTATACAATGACTTCTTTTTCACTTCCAAAAACTGTAAATTTAACAGTATTTTACAGTAAAATTACATTAAACATACTATTATTTATATTTATATCACAGTTATTTACCGTATATAGTAAGGAAACTTTCTGTTAACCAATTAACAGTTTTTCACTGTAGCATCTTTACAGTCTTTTACTGATAAAATCACGCTGAATTTTTTACACAGTATATGTAACAATTGCCATTGTCAACCCTGTATAAAATTAAAGATGATATGATAAAATATGATAACCCACACATCCCCCACATCTCTTCAGTCCCTATATTCTCCTAATTATTATTATTATTATTATTTTGTGTGTGTTATGTGCAATGTCTAAAGTGCATTAAAAGAGGGAGTACAGTGCGAGAGTATCTCAACTCACTTTCTCGCCTCGGTAAAAATCTTGTAAATATTGAATGACAGGGTATTACCAAGCAAAAGGGGAACTGAGAAAGTAAAAGTGAATTTGAATCACATTTCAGTCCAGTGAGAGGGGGTTTCCGTTTGTTCTGCTACCTTTAACACTTGTTTAGATACATCCTGCCATCAGAGAGCAGAGTTCTTCAGCAACCCCTGCTGGACATTGAAGATTATGCACAATAACTTAATATTTTAGGTGTGGTGCCACAATGATTAGTCTCTCGCAGGGTGTGTGAGAATGTTTTTTTTTTTCTTTAGTGTCATTTTTTGTTGAGCTTTATATTGTGTTTTTACAGTAAAAGTTGTAAAACGGTTGTAAAAACACCATAAGATGCAGTTTTGGTTTATGCACTATAGTTCTAACAATGGTTACAATTTATTTTGATAGTACAACTTTATATATTCTAGTAATTAACTTTGCAACAACACGTCAACTAGCTGTATTATTAGATTGTCTGATTAGTATCAACACTTTTTATTGTTATGCTCCACAACAGGCATTCTACTGACTAAGTAACTTTGCAAGTAAATGTCAACCTATTACCCCAACCTAACAGTTTGCTAATAGTCTAAGAGTTAGTTGACATGTAGTTGCAGTTAGTTAGAATGTCATCGAAAAAAAGTGTAACTATAATGACTTGAAACTTCCAGCAAAACAAGTAATGCTAATAATCTCCATGCAGTTATTTAATAATATATTCAGATTTAAGTGAACTGGTTTAATGCATTTTATTTTAGCTCAAGCTTGATTAGAAAAAAGTCCCCGTCTTCCAGCATGCATTGGTAATTAATACATTGTTATTTTACGTTGTTGTTAATTACATTGTTACATTGCTCTTGTCACAGTAACTTGTCTTGTGACATGAGTAATTTATTTATTTTTTATTTTTTCATTTGGACTATATATAGGCTAAATATAATAAGTTAAAGAAAATGTTTAAAAGTATATTCCATGCAAACTTTTTACAGTTTTGAGTCTTGTGTATTTCATGCAAGGGGTCAGTTTAAGTAAATGTGGATGGATGTAGATTTGCACAGATTATGTGCAGTACACTTTTTTAAAGGCACATATAGACAGATGGTTATGCACACACAAATTAACTTCTGAACATATAGTTTCTATATGGCGAGACAGTGCTGAACTTTACCCATAAAGTTATGGCAGGTGATAAACTATCAGGTAACCACATTTTTTCCCTGCTCATAATATTTTGTCCTTTTGTTATCATCTTGGTTAAAATGGTGTCCAAATACATTTACATTTGACTAACTTAATCATTTTTATTAATTTCATGATTGCAGGGATGCTTTGAAAGGTTTTGCATTTCTGGTTTTTGTACCAGGGGGTGGCAATATTTATTGATATTGGCTGCGATTTTGACTTCTAGATTGCTTGTTTGACATAAAATACATAAAATACTTAACAGTTTGACATAAATTCATATTTAATATGACTTCATTTTACATGATGCCGTTTCTTTCTTTAACACTTTTCAAAACTCTCAAATATTTCCAGGTTTGAATTATATTTCAAAGCCGAACTGTAAATGTAAATGCATACACATGACAACATGTATAATTTATAATTTGGGTACATGGAAACTTCGAAAACTTTCCGATGTGCTCATGTTCATTGTCATCACACCTACAGTCACGTCATTAACGAAGCAAAAGGATATTGCACTTGTCACCAACAGCGCGAGGCCTGTGCCGGGGTGGGACGGCCCGCCACTGTCATGGTTAACCACTGTGTGGGCTAAACTTACTGTGATGAATCTGATGATGTACTTCGACACCAAGCTGATCTAGAGGAGTAACGTTAACGTTAGCCTGCCTGAACCCTCTTCTGCATCTGACATAAGCTTGCTGTCTTGAAACATTTGATGAACATTGGGAGTTCTTGATCACCGGTCACTTACTTTCATGTATTTCGGGGGAAGAATATGACGTGTGGTAAATCCGACAGGTCCGATTCTCTGAACTGCGTCGCAAAATAAACATGGCGGCGCCCGTCGCGCTATTGATCATTATAAAGGTTTTTAAAAGACAAAACACATCCACCTACACGTATTTGATAATCGGAATATCAGGTAACTTAACGTTAGTTAATGACATAGCCAACAAGTTGAAGAAAAAGAAGGGGGAAACGAAATAAAAGCGATACACCTGCCATAACTTTACAGCACTAATGTGGCTTGTGTGTCACGTGACCAGATACGTTCTAAAATAACGGTCGCTTTAAAACTCACGCTAAACATACACGTGAAAGTGTTAAATAATGCCAAATATTCACGTTTTATATTCCAAAATGGCGTTTCTTTTTGGTTGGTTATTGATTCTAGGTTCATTCCCCAGTGTAAGTTCCTGTCTGCAGTGTGACCCGGTGGTTCGTTATGTGCATCGAAGATTTCCTGTCCTCAGTTCAAGGAATCACTGTCCGTGATCAGATTGAACTGAATCAAATAATTGAGCAAGCTTACATCAACTATCGGGAGACCAGCACATCATTTCGTGGTGTCATAGGTAACGTTAGGCCTACTGCTGTTATAGTCAATTTCAAGGAAGTGAACAAGATAGACCGTAAAATAATAACAATAGGGTGACCATATTTTGATTACCAAAAACCAGGACACTCTGCCCAGCAAACAGATGGGCCTACTCAAATGATACTCAAAGTTTACTCAAAGATACCTTATTAATTTCAATAGCCTACATTTAAAGTAGGTTATGCCTCATCTGTATAATGGTTATTGTTATATGAAAACAGGACATGTCCTGGGAAAACAGGTCAGTTGGTCACCCCAAATAACAATAACAAACGCGCCTGCAGTGCTACTGCGCAGGTCTTGTCCTGAAGCATTTTCGGTGGCGCCATTTTTAAATCTCAGATCTGAAATGGTGAAAACCAAAAGTGCGGACCTTTAAATTCAAGCCAAAAGGCAACAACAGTTACGGTATTTCCAAAAAATAAAAAATAAATGATGGTTGGAATTACAGGACCCTTTCAATAACGTGTGTGTGTGGTCAACATTTCAAGTGGATCAAAAAAAGTTAATCAAAGTTGTCCTAAGACATGAACAGGTATTGTTCAAACTTCATGTTCATAACTTTGATGAAAGGTTTTGATCCACTTCAAATGTTGAAATTGTCTATATTGTCTTGATCAGCAATAGCTAGATGCTGCTATTTTTGTCTGTTTTTTTTTTGTTTGTTTTGTTTTTTGTGTTGAATGTAGTTGAATTAGCCCATTTAGATTAACTTCTTTTAACTGTGTTGCCTATAGATGCTGAATACTTCATTAGGGTTTATTGTTACTTCACATGCATATATCTGCAAAAGTATAAAACAAACCCAATCATTATTAAACCTTTTTCCAAATTCTGGAATAATAGCAATTACAATTATACACACACACACACACACACACACAATTTGCCAAATTTCTGCTTGCCTATATCTAGACATTGTTAAAAAAAGATGATGTTGAGTGCTGATCTGATTTGCTTTAGATCCTACAACACTCTATCATGCACTTGACTGAATATCAGAGTGAATTCAAGAGGCACTGGAAAGAAGACAGGACAAGTGAGAGCTTCTGAAGATTACTTCAAAAGAGAAGTCGTCTATTTTTTTAAGGAGAAAAGATCAACATTTTCATGTTAGAGTAAAAACATGAAAAATGAAAATGCTTTACATCTGAAACCATGAACAAAAATCACTGTGTTATTCTTGTGTAGGTTCTGTTCAGTGGGATATGATTACTATAGTGGAGAAAGGAAAGCGAATCCTTCAGAAACATTTGGAGATTTTTATTACCCAAGGTAGGCAATGAGCATACTGTTTATGTTTTTTAAATAGCAATGATGTTTCAGAACACCTAATTGTCACTAATTAGGTTTTATTATTATTATTTTCCAAAGGTCTATGTCCAAATAAATGTGGTAAGTACCTATTTAAGATTTCTATTCACCTTATTTTGCAGCATGGAAGTAAACTTTTTTCTGTGAATGTGTGAGACTTCCGGTTCATAAGAAATACCAGTTTGCAGTATCAAGCAGCATAAGGAGCTTTTTTACAGCTAAAAATAACTGGAAGTGGATGACACCGAAGCCAGACACATTCAATTTACAAATGTACCCCCTAAGTCCCACTTTGGCAAAAAAATAAATAATAATAAATAAATAATGATGACTATCCTCGTGGCCTCAAGGTACCATCTCGTGGCCTCAAGGTAGCTAACTCGTGGCCTCAAGGTAGTCAACTCGTGGCCTCAAGGTAGCCATACTCGTGGCCTCAAGGTGCTAACTCGTGGCCTCAAGGTACTAACTCGTGGCCTCAAGGTACCAACTCGTGGCCTCAAGGTACCAACTCGTGGCCTCAAGGTGCCAACTCGTGGCCTCAAGGTGCTAACTCGTGGCCTCAAGGTGCCAACTCGTGGCCTCAAGGTGCTAACTCGTGGCCTCAAGGTCCTAACTCGTGGCCTCAAGGTGCTAACTCGTGGCCTCGAGGTGCTAACTCGTGGCCTCAAGGTACTAACTCGTGGCCTCAAGGTGCCAACTCGTGGCCTCAAGATGCTAACTCGTGGCCTCAAGATAGTAACTCGTGGCCTCAAGATACCATCTCGTGGCCTCAAGATACGTAACTCGTGGCCTCAAGAATAGTAACTCGTGGCCTCAAGATACCATCTCGTGGGATCAAGATAGTAACTCGTGACCTCAAGATACTAACTCGTGGCCTCAAGATAGTAACTCGTGGCCTCAAGATACCAACTCGTGGCATCAAGATACTATCTCGTGGCCTCAAGATAGTAACTCGTGGCCTCAAGATAGTAACTCGTGGCCTCAAGATACTAACTCGTGGCCTCAAGATACTAACTCGTGGCCTCAAGATACTAACTCGTGGCCTCAAGATACTAACTCGTGGCCTCAAGATACTATCTCGTGGCCTCAAGATAGTAACTCGTGACATCAAGATAGTAACTCGTGGCCTTAAGATACGAACTCTTGGCCTCAAGATAGTAACTCGTGGCCTCAAGATAGTAACTCGTGGCCTCAAGATACTAACTCGTTGGCCTCAAGATACTAACTCGTGGGCCTCAAGATACTAACTCGTGGCCTCAAGATACTAACTCGGGGCCTCAAGATACTAACTCGTGGCCTCAAGATACTAACTCGTGGCCTCAAGATACTAACTCGTGGCCTCAAGATACTAACTCGTGGCCTCAAGATACTAACTCGTGGCCTCAAGATACTAACTTGTGGCCTCAAGATACGTAACTTGTGGCCTCAAGATACTGAACTCGTGGCCTCAAGATAGCTAACTCGTGGCCTCAAGATACCATCTCGTGGCATCAAGATAGTAACTCGTGGCCTCAAGATACTAACTCGTGGCCTCAAGATACTAATCTCGTGGCCTCAAGATACGAACTCGTGGCCTCAAGATACGAACTCGTGGCCTCAAGATACTAACTCGTGGCCTCAAGATACGAACTCGTGGCCTCAAGATACTAACTCGTGGCCTCAAGATACTGAACTCGTGGCCTCAAGATACTAACTCGTGGCCTCAAGATACTAACTCGTGGCCTCAAGATACTAACTCGTGGCCTCAAGATAGTAACTCGTGGCCTCAAGATAGTAACTCGTGGCCTCAAGATACTAACTCGTTGGCCTCAAGATACTAACTCGTGGCCTCAAGATACTAACTCGGGGCCTCAAGATACTAACTCGTGGCCTCAAGATACTAACTCGTGGCCTCAAGATACTAACTCGTGGCCTCAAGATACTAACTCGTGGCCTCAAGATACTAACTCGTGGCCTCAAGATACTAACTCGTGGCCTCAAGATAGTAACTCGTGGCCTCAAGATACTAACTCGTGGCCTCAAGATACCAACTCGTGGCCTCAAGATACGAGTAACTCGTGGCCTCAAGATGAGTAACTCGTGGCCTCAAGATACTAACTCGTGGCCTCAAGATACTAACTCGTGGCCTCGAGAGTACTAACTCGTGGCCTCAAGATACTAACTCGTGGCCTCAAGATACTAACTCAGTGGCCTCAAGATAGTAACTCGTGACCTCAAGATACTAACTCGTGGCCTCAAGATACTAACTCTTGGCCTCAAGATATAACTCGTGGCCTCAAGATACTAACTCGTGGCCTCAAGATACTAACTCGTTGGCCTCAAGATACTAACTCGTGGGCCTCAAGATACTAACTCGTGGCCTCAAGATACTAACTCGTGGCCTCAAGATACTAACTCGGGGCCTCAAGATACTAACTCGGGGCCTCAAGATACTAACTCGTGGCCTCAAGATACTAACTCGTGGCCTCAAGATACTAACTCGTGGCCTCAAGATACTAACTCGTGGCCTCAAGATACTAACTCGTGGCCTCAAGATACTAACTCGTGGCCTCAAGATAGTAACTCGTGGCCTCAAGATACCAACTCGTGGCCTCAAGATAGTAACTCGTGGCCTCAAGATAGTAACTCGTGGCCTCAAGATACTAACTCGTGGCCTCAAGATACTAACTCGTGGCCTCAAGATACTAACTCGTGGCCTCAAGATACTAACTCGTGGCCTCAAGATACTAACTCGTGGCCTCAAGATACTAACTCGTGGCCTCAAGATACTAACTCGTGGCCTCAAGATACTAACTCGTGGCCTCAAGATACTAACTCGTGGCCTCAAGATACTATCTCGTGGCCTCAAGATAGTAACTCGTGGCCTCAAGATAGTAACTCGTGGCCTCAAGATAGCTAACTCGTGGCCTCAAGATACTAACTCGTGGCCTCAAGAGTACTAACTCGGGGCCTCAAGATACTAACTCGGGGCCTCAAGATACTAACTCGGGGCCTCAAGATACTAACTCGTGGCCTCAAGATACTAACTCGTGGCCTCAAGATACTAACTCGTGGCCTCAAGATACTAACTCGTGGCCTCAAGATACTTACTCGTGGCCTCAAGATACTAACTCGTGGCCTCAAGATACTAACTCATGGCCTCAAGATAGTAACTCGTGGCCTCAAGATAGTAACTCGTGGCCTCAGAGATAGCCATCTCGTGGGATCAAGATAGTAACTCGTGACCTCAAGATAGTAACTCGTGGCCTCAAGATACCATCTCGTGGCATCAAGATACTGAACTCGTGGCCTCAAGATAGTAACTCGTGGCCTCAAGACTATAACTCGTGGCCTCAAGATACTAACTCGTGGCCTCAAGATACTAACTCGTGGCCTCAAGAGTACTAACTCGTGGCCTCAAGATACTATCTCGTGGCCTCAAGATACGGAACTCGTGACATCAAGATACGAACTCGTGGCCTCAAGATACTAACTCGTGGCCTCAAGATAGTAACTCGCGGCCTCAAGATAGTAACTCGTGGCCTCCGAGATACGAACTCGTGGCCTCGACAGACTAACTCGGGCCTCGAGATACTAAACTCTGGGCCTCGAGATATGCAACTCGGGCCTCGAGATACCAACTCGGGGCCTCGAGATACTAACTCGTGGCCTCGGGATACTGAACTCGTGGCCTCCAGATACTAACTCGTGGCCTCAAGATACTGAACTCTGTGGCCTCAAGATACTGAACCGCGTGGCCTCAAGATACTAACTCGTGGCCTCAAGATACGAACTCGTGGCCTCAAGATACTGAACTCGTGGCCTCAAGATACGAACTCGTGGCCTCAAGATACTAACTCGTGGCCTCAAGATACTAACTCGTGGCCTCAAGATACTAACTCGTGGCCTTAAGATAGTAACCGCGGCCTCAAGATAGAACTCGTGGCCTCAATATAGAAACTCGTGGCCTCAAGATATGAACTATTGGCCTCAAGATAGTAACTCATGGCCTCAGATAGAGTTAGTATTTGGGCTTCATAGAGACCAGAACTAAACAAAGCATTTCTGTCAGACAGGGAAGATGCTACAACAATGAAAAATATGTGAAAATAATGTTTCTTTTGAATATTCAACCATGAAAACCTATTCTAGTAGACTCCAAAAACTTAATCAAGACTGTAAATTGTGTCCTCTTTAAGCGTTTAGATAAAAATGATTTTCCTGAGAGACATAAATTTATTTAGATTTTCCTAAATTCAGCCAAGTGTGTTCAAATCTTCCACTGATTGTGTACGTGTGTGTTCCTGAGTATAATGGAGTGTGATGATACATGTATATTATATTGCTCACTGGGTGTGTGTGGGGGTGCGGATTGTTTCTTGACAGGGCTGTTGTACCAGAGAGTGATGAACTGCACTTCCTGTCAGTATAGGCTCTTTACATGTCTGTCAGCCAATCCGCCTTGAGACTGCGGAGGTGAGACAAACACCCACGGATATACACACCTGAGTGTCTTATAAGACTATGTCAGCACATCTCTTTTGTTTTTCCTCCTTCTGTTTCTATCAGTGAATCATCTTAAGGCAGATGAAGGAGAGGAAGTGGTGCTGGACTGTTTCCTGCCTTGGCACGCTCTTGTCATTGGACAGACCCAGTACCATTAACTCCTGGCATCCTGTTGAAAAAAATGTACACGCACACATATTGAATGCATTTGCAGGTTACAAATAATCTTGAAGCCATTTTGAAAATCAAAATGTTTTTTGAAAATCAAAATGGCATCATCTGAAAATCATGTTTTTTGCGACACTCAATTGCATGTTGTTTGCAATTAAATGGAAATTTATTATAGTTTATATTTATAATAAATGCAATTAGTTGAACTTCTTTTACCCACTTAATTAGGATTTGCGCAATATCTTTATATTAATGTTTATAATTAGTTCTATTGTTTTTTGAAATATGGTTAAAGATGTATGCCCAATTTACTGCACAAGCATTTATGGCAAATAAAATATACTATTTCTATTGAAATATGCCATTTCTATTGAAAATTTTAGGTCAGTTGTACACAATGTAATGCAGAATTCAAAATACTGGGTAAAACACCTGCGAAAACCTTTCAGTTTAACAGAGTACATTGTAAGTGTAATGATTAAGTTGCAATTTAGCACGTTGCAAATATATTAACTAAATGAACAACAGACTGACAGTAAAAATTATAATCAAGTACTTTACATGTGCTTTAGTATGTTAGTCAACATATCAAAATAAGTGTACTACTTCAAAATATTTTTAAAACAATTTAAAATGTAGGCCTTCTTTTAATGTCGTATTGCAAGTACACTTTTAGTGGCCTTTTATGTTAATAATGTTATAAGCAAGTAAGGTTTAAAAATACTTTCAATATTTGAAGTGCACTCCATACAAGTAAGTGTACTTCTTTTGTCATATGTGAATGTTGGCCAGTAGCTAGCTAAAAAATGCTGAGTTGACTAAATTTAAGCACAACAGCAGCTGAGCCTTCCAGTTAAAAACAACTCTTTCTGAACAAGTACTAATTATACCATGTCTATAACTTTACAGTAATGTTTAAGAAGGCAATGCCCCTTAAGTAGCTTCAATAGTGGTCTAGCAACTAGCTTACTTCAAATGATTATCTTTTAGGTTCGACATGTTACTGTTTCAGTATCTTTCCAGTGATCCACAAACCAGATACCCATTGTGTATTTGAATTATTAATTAAAATGTACTAAAATGAGTTTGATGTTTCATTGAAAGCTGTCACATGATGGGGAGTATGAAGTGCTGGTGGTGACAGAGGAACTTGAAAATTGTCCTCAATCAGCTGACAACCAGTGAGGAAGGCATGTACCGCTGCCTCCTACAGGATCAAAAGGGTACTGTGCTGTTCCGCATTTATTTTAAACTGAAAGGTAGGCCGGATTTATCATTTTTGTATTGAATGTGATAACTCATTGTAATCTTGTTAGTATATAATTTTTTTTGTCCTTCCCTCAGTCAACCCACTGCCATCTACAACCCCACAGACTGATTGCGATGTTGCCGTTCCTGCCCTCCGGGTTATGTACGCTATACTTCGCCCTCATAGAAGCAGTTTCCTCATTATATTGATTTTACTCACTGGTACTCAGCATCACAGGCAGCCTCGTCATCATAGCGTACCTCAGGTATGTCATGATTACAACAGAATTAGGTTTGATGCAGAGTAGTTTGGGCATATTAAAAAGGGGCTATGCAATATATTTTAGGGAGGAAAAATGAGTCATTAAATGATTAAGATATTTTTGATGAAATCTGAGAGCTGTCTCCACTCCACCATAAAAGTCCATAGGCTTCTTGAGGGATTGAAACTTGACGGCCTCAAAAGTTATTAAAGACATTGTTAAAATAGTCTAAGTGATGACAGTGGCTCAATCTTAAGTTTAATAAATGACGAATACTTTTTGTGCGCAAAAAAAAAAAAAAAAAAAACAAAAATAACAACTTTATTTTAACTATTCATTTCCTTCTCTCCGGGCGATCTGTTGTTGTACGTCAAATGCATCACAATGACCAGCGTCGGCCTATAGTGAGCCTTCGTATGATGTTTCAGCACAGCTCAGCTCAACTCGTCATATAACTGACGTTCTGGACGTCCTTCCACCATTCGTCAATATACGACTTCTTAGGGCCCCCTTAAACGTCGGTAGATGACGTTATGGGATCCTGACTCTACCCCAGACCTAAACCTAACCCTAAACCCAACCTGTCACCTAACTGACGTCAAGGTAAGCGTCAAGTCTCTCACCATACCCGGGATCGTCTACGACGTTTAAGGGGGCCTGAAAGTCGTATATTGACGAATGGTCAAAATACGTCCCAAAACGTCAGTTATATGACGAATTGGGATGAGACTGTGTTAGATGTTTAACTGACTAGAGGCCCAAAGAGAAGGAAATACTGCCAGAGTTTTCATTTTTGGGTGAACTATCCCTTTAAATGTCTTGCCTAGGAAAAAAGTCTTTTTTTTTGCAATTGTTGCTATTACTGTAAATATAGTAGCAGTATTAAACAGTATTTGACTACAGTAGCTGTCAAATTACATTTCATTAAGTGACATTACGTTTACATTAAACATTCATATTTTGGTTAGATATAATCAGGCCCACATGGAATCTGCACCCATGGAAATTAGCAGGTTCCCACAGAATTGGAACTGAACGCATGCTATTGTTTGTTTATAATATTGTGGCCAGTGTTGTTACTGTTAACTAAAGCTAGTTAGTTAGTAAAAAGTATATAAATATTAGGCAGAAAACTTGCAACGAGTTGAAGTTTGGACTCTTCAATTTACAAAAACCTAAAACTGAAATATAAATAAAAGATAAAAAAAAAATAAAAAATATACAAATGACAAAATTACTCCAAAAATGTGTTATATTTAAAATGAAAATATAAAATTAAATGCTTATTGATGCATTTGCGATGACATCACGGTTTTCCCCAGAAACGGCTATTTATTTAAATGAATTTACTTTACAATGAAAAGTAACATCACTGAATTTACTTAAGCCGGACTATGATGCTATTTCTCTCTTTTAGAAACAAACTCTGTTGCATTATTTTCCTATTATCATGTAAAGCTGCTTTGAAACAATCTGTATTGTAAAAACGCTTTATAAATAAAGGTGACTTGACCTGACTAATATATATATATATATATATATATATATATATATATATATATATATATATATATATTCACTAAAATATTAATAAAATTGTTATTATGTACTTATTTTAAGTTGAATAAATATCTGCAAAATTCCATAGATTTTTCATCAAATCTCCTACAAATTAATCTTAAAAAGCTCTTTTTACTAATTCCTCTTTTTACTGCATTAATGTGATCAAAAATACAGTATGAAAACTAATATTGTGAAATATTATTACAATTTATTAGAACTGTTTTCTATTGAATACATTTTCAAAATGTCTTTCATTCCTGTTGTTCATGTCTTCACTGTCACTTTTGATCAATTGAATGCATCCTTGCTGAAGAAAAGTTTTCAAAAAACCACTGACCAAACCGTTGTAATCGGTACTGTATATACAAAATAAAAAATAAAATAAAATAAAAAACAACTAAAAAAACGTCTTGCAGATCCTGCAAGGGACATAAACTGAACTGCATTGTGGTTGGCACATCCAGGGTGAGAGAATAGGGAGGAAAAAGAATGACAGTGGGTGATCTGGTCATTGCATCCTGTGATTTTGTTCAGAGAGACAAGATTAGGAAGGAAACACACTATGTTTTAATCCATTCTGTCATGTTGCTTTGTGTCCCTCCTACAGAGTGACCATGAAGCTCCAGAAGGAGGAGAGAGACAGCAGGAGAGGAGGAGGAGGGGGAGGATGGAGAGAACATTGAGCTGGTTTCTGTGACAGAATGAGGATGTGCATCCAAGAGTAGACATTAATACATGACTATACACTCTGAAAAGAGTATGGGTGTGGAGTCATTGAGATTTTTCAAATAAATGAAGACTACTTTTATTCAGGATTCATTAAATCTATCAAAGTAAACCCGAAGGCATTCATAATGTTACAAAGTTTTCTATTTCAAATAAATTTGGAACTTTCCATTAATCAAATCTATCACAGTTTTCACAAAAGTGAACTGAATTTTAATGCCATTTATAATAATAGTAAGTAATAACAAGTGGTTATTTTTAGCAGGCAAATTAGCATCTTGGAATGATTTCTGAGGGATCATGTGACACTGAAGACTGGAATAATAAATTTCTTTGTCATCACTGGAACACATATTGTCACCCTTGCTAATATATGAACATTTGTTTTTGCCACTTCATTAGTCATTTTAAATATATTTTTTTTTTAAAATCTAACCTTTAAAGTCAAATAGTTTTACATTTTTAAAAAGTCAAATATTTTATCATTAAACATTTCAGATTACAACTGTTAACACGTAGCCTAGAAATCTGAGACGCACCTTAGCGGCAGCAAAAATTATTTTGCCGCAAAGTGTGCCGCATTTCATACTTTAGACTATATACAGTGAAATTAATTTATAAATATATATATATATATATATATATATATATATAAATAAAATATTTATAAATGAATTTCACTGTATATAGTCTAAAGTATGAAAATAAATGTATGTACATTTTTAGAATAACTAATTTCTACATTAAAAACAACAATATGCCATCACATTCTTAACTCTCTTTTGACTAAATGGCGGCTGCAGTGAAATCAGCCTTTTGTTGGAATACTCATTTCCAATATATGGGCAATAATTAAAAAATGTTAATTAACTGGAAATGGTCACAATCTACCTGGAAGAGGACATGTGTCTATTGGCCCCACATGCACTGAGGAGGATGGTCATGTCAACAAACAAACAATCTGTAAGGATCAAAGTCGTTGGAGAATGACTTCACCTAGTAAGGTCAGTTCTCACACAACTTTGTTTGGCAAGGTTTGAATAGAAAATCTTTGGTGACTTCAAACAACAATCGCCTGACGTCTTCTGGAAACTGAGACTTCGGTTTAAATAAAGCTTTTTGGAAAAATACCAAGGGTGGTTTTGACATGTACAGAAACATAGCAATGTTGAAAAGTACCTCACCCTCGCTGTTAAGTATGGTGGTGGATCTGTAATGCTGTGGGGTTAATTTGAGACACTGGACCACTTGTTAGGACACACATCATAAACTCATCTTCCAGGAAGACAATGATCTAAAGCACAACTCAAAATAAAAGAAAGAACAGTTCACTGACCACAAAATGAAGACCCAAACCCCATTTAAAAAAGTTTTTTTTTATTACATTTTTGTTTTTATTTTATGATAAGAATTTTTTTTCAACTATTTGACTTTAATTAAAGGTTGGATTTTTGATAATATTTTGAATTAAGGATAAGGAAGAAATAGCAAAACAAATGTTCACAGTCAGTTTTGTAGAGCCCTGTATTTTAAATTGTAAAGAAAACATTATTCTAATCTTCTATTGTACAATTTAGGAGAGCCTGTACGAACTGTATAGCCAAAGTTTCCTGTTCTTAGCTAAAAGGAGTCCCACCCGGTGTGTGTCTTCTGCTGTTTTAGGCCATATACACACACACACACACACACACACATATATATATGAATAACATACATACATATATACATACATATGAAAGGTATGGCTGTTTTAAGCAAGGTGAAAAACTTAACAGGAGTAGTTCACTTTAAAAAAGTTCACTTTTTGCTGATACATTTACTCACCCCCATGTCATCCAAGATGTCCACGTATTTCTTTCTTCAGTTGAAAAGAAATTAAGGTTTTTGATGTAAACATTCCAGGATTTTCTCCATATAACATGGACTTCATCGACGGCAGACGATGAAGAAGTCTTATCTAGGAAAAAAAAATTGTTCATTTTGATGAACGAGTTTGAACAGGAGAGTCACGAACGCTCACGTCACAGAACAGAGCAAGGTGTGCATTTGTGCTTATAAAACTTAAACTTTTTATTTATTTTTTTAAAGGACTCAATCGTTTCGCGATATAAGACCCTTATTCATCGTCTGGTGTCGTTTAAAGCCCTTTGTAACAGTTTGCACTTAAAAGCTCTCCATTTGGACCTTGAACCGTTTGGTTCCCAATAAGGTCCATTATATGGAGAAAATCTGGAATGTTTTCATCAAAAACGCTGACTTCTTTCGACTGAAGAAAGACAGACGTGGACATCTTGGATGACATGGGGGTGAGTAAATTATCAGCAAAAGTTTTTTTTTTTTAAGTGAACTACTCCTTTAAAGTAGAAAAGAGAAGCAAGAATTCAACTTGTCAAAAGCTTATCCAGAAAATGGTGACATCATGCTTTGACATGAAGTCATGTGACATACTCATTTACTCAGGGACAAGCTCTGAAGGTAGATTTTCATGGGCAATTTATTTTGGGCTTATCTTGGTGGTTAATGCCCATTTGCATTATTATCTTTCCACCAGGTGCTGTCTATATGTTATTCAGTTACCGACTGAGTTCACAAGCACATGTAAATGAAAAGAGATCCATTCACTGGTAGCCTACTTTAAAAAAGGAAGACACGTTTCAGTTGAATGAATGACATGTTTTGGTTGGGCAGACACGTGGGAGGAATGAAAGATAAAGTGGGAGAGCTAAAATTCTCTTGGATTACAATGTTTTCTAGAATTAATATTCCCCTGCCAACTGGTTAATCCCAGGGATTATCCCCGAATTCTGACCAGAGGAGTGTACGCTGAAAAGTCTGAATTGCTTGTTTTCATATGAAGTTCCCCTTTGGTAACCGAGAGACTTTCAGACTTCCTGTTTAGAATGCTTTCTTTATATGATTGATGATGGGACTATTTTTCACTTCTTTTAGTTACAATATTGTGTTGTTCGAAATGAATTGGTCAATGGAATCTCCTATTGTGTACTCTAGAAAATACCATTGATCGTATAAAGTCAATTTCTATTTGTTAAATAACACTTACACAATACAAGTGGCTCTACAGAAAATCATGATGTTAATGTTTATAATATTGTATTATTATCATGTCACTGGGATTCCTGGGAAAGTCCTTAAGTCGTTGGAAATGATCTGTTTTGAAAGTTCTGCTCAGTTGTGATTTTATATGACTGGCTTTGATGCTTTCAGTTATTGTTGATGTAAGTCTTCCTGCATTTTCCTATTGTTTTACTGAGACAAGTGACATCATGGGAGGCAGGAAGTGTTGCAAAATGTAAACACAAGTTGGATAGTCCCTCAAAACAGCTTTCTCTGAGTGGTTGGTTGTTTCCTCTTGAACAAAATGTCGGTAAGAGTTGAAATCACGAGTAATATTGATTTTGACCAGATTACTCAATTAACTTCCTGCATAAGAACATGGAGGGGCTGGGTGTCCCTTAAGAGATTTGCTATTTGTCATCAAGACATTTATTATTATTATTTTTTTGAGCACTATTCTTTTTTGTACATAAGAATGTGTTAAGAAATGTGGTCCCAGGATCACTATTTAAATTAATTATTTGTTTTATAGGACATATATATATATATATATATATATATATATATATACATATTATATATATATATACATCTATATATATATATTATATATATATATATATATATATATATATATATATATATATATATATATATATATATATATATATATATATATATATATATATATATATATATATATATATATATATATATATATATATACATATATATATATATATATATATATATATATATATATATATATATATATATATATATATATTATATATATATATATATATATATATATATATATATATATATATATATATATATATATATATATATATATATATATATATATATATATATATATATATATATATATATA
>JAQIUQ010006263.1:0-18060 GCA_030378365.1 Hybognathus amarus
TAAAATTATTTTTTATTGTTTTTTATTAGTGACACATTTGGGAAGAGGATATATTCCAAAACTTTCTGATAATACAGTATGAGAATTAATTGCATAGTTACTAGAAATGATTACCTGTTGTATATACAATATTATACAATTCGCATGTATACAAAATAAGTCCTTACATTATTTTGTGTGAGATACCCAGTGACGGCTCATGTCTTCTCGGGTGTGAATCAGAGCATTATTAATGATCATTCACGCTCATTCACACCCAACACATATAGCCTTTCCAAACTAAACGTGTCTACAAAGTTTAAATCAATGTATTTTTTTACTTATTTTTTTTTTTGTGTAAATGATTAGGCAGGATGATTTTCAGATCATTTTGAAGCAGTACTCTAGGCAACAACATCCATTTGTCAAAAGTCTATATGTAAATATATATTTAGTATGTAAAAGTATATAGTATGTGTTTTTGTGACCTTAATTCAGAAACTGTTATGACCTTAAAACTGAAACTATTTTTTTTTCAATAAGCATGCATAAACATTATTCACTCAAAAATTCAACCATGTACATACATGTTTGCTCACATATTATGGTAGCCCTGTTTGTGCTAAATAGAGTGTAATTACACCTTTGCCATTAATGTGTTTATAAGCAACTGTAAAAAGCACACAAAGTTGTTACAAAGAAGCTGTGCATTTTTGTTCTTGCTGTGCAAAAAGTGTTTACATTTAAAAAAAAATTCGGATACATGGCAAAATGCTACCAGTGAAATTAGACTTAGCAAGACAAAGGAGTCTGGCATTTTATTCCGATATGTAACATCCAGCTTGGTAATTTCCATCCAGTTCCAAGAAGTAGCCATATTAGCGAAGAACACCCTTACACAGAGAGAGCTAGAGTGCATTTTGCCAGTCTCGAGTGCACTCAGTCTGGAGTATGCCATAGCATGCTGTGAGCAATTAGCGTTCCATCATTTAGTGTAGGCACAGATCACGTATGTTTTCATTATCAGCACTGCACACACGCTGGGGCAGAGTCCCAAAAAGCATATGGCTTTCATCCATCTGGAGATCACACAGACACACATAAACACACACACACACACTTCTCATTCAACAACACACAAAAGGCTACATCTTAAACAAATAAACACCTCAACCAATAGGAAAAAAATTAGTTTCTCTAAAGGGCACCTAAAACAACACACACACACACACACGCAGTACAGTACAGTACAACTCAAGCCTTGTACAAGAAGCAACAAACCAGAAACAAGTTCTTCACAAAAAGACAATTTCCTTCAAACACTCTCTGAAAACAAACATCCACTCACTCTCAGGCTGGTGAAATCACACACCAAAACACAGAATGAGGAAAGGAGAGGACAGCGTCATAAAGTGAACTTCCCAGCAGTCTATTACAGCCATACATCAGAACCGATGTTGAGTGTGTGTGTTGTGCTTAAGAGCCCTTTCACAGCAGCTGAATGTTTCCATACAGACACAAATTGAAAATGAAATCGGATTCTATATATCCAGTGTACCCCAAGCACACTCTTAGAGATTTACATCCTTCAATCTAAATGAAGGACTGAAACCATATGACCGTTAATCTATCTTAACACAGTGGTTCTCAACCTTTTTATGTCCAAGCCCCCCATTGTTTACAGCAGATTTCCCCAATATGGGGTTGTGAAGGATTTGCAAGGTGTTTGTGAGTTGATAAAAGCTAATAACATTGGATACAATTATTTTAAAGGTTGTCTGCTACAGAGACATGTGCTATTTATTATGTATTTAATCTGCTGACTTCAAATATGGTATTAAAACAATTACTGATTGGCAACGGTTTTTAGATTTTACATGTATATTGTGTAGATAGTACCTGTCACTGTCACGGTTTGTTGAGGAGTGTAGGCAGGAGGAGAAGACAGAAGAGGCGAATGCTGCAATTCAGTTACTTTACTAAAGAACACTCACAAAACTCAGGGTAACATGGACCACAGAGTTTAGTTTCAACCCTAATTAAACACACCTGATCCAGCTCATCATGTTCCTTTAGGTGTAAAACTACAGGTAGGAACGTTAATGGTTTTACAGACTTAACTTAAAAATTACAGATAATAAACCGTATTTTATTTTCTGATAAAATGTGGATTTACCACCTTATTGACGTATTGATATCTGTTTTAGACCATTGTAATGCACTGACAACCAACAATCATCACAGCAGTAATGAGAGTTAAATGAGCAATCACAGCTCATTACAAGTGAATACTTGTATAAAGCAATACTTATTTAAAGAAGCTGCACAGTGTCATTCACACAAACATTAAGCACCATCATGGTAACACACATAAAATTAAAAAAATGCAATAAACATTACTTTAACAACATTAAATGTAACATAAAACCCTAATGTACATAACTGATTAGAAAAAAACAATAAAACTATGAGGAACCACGAGTTATAGCTGATATTTCAACACATTCTTCTCATCCTAGGGTGTCATATAGTGACGCTTTTGAAATTTCATCTAAATCCAATGCACATGGCACCCTTAAGCATCAATATAACACGCACAGAGCTTTGTTTGGTTATGGGTTAGTTTGGTTCTGGGGTAGGTTTAGGGTTACAACTAGTGCTGTCAAACGATTAAAATATTTAATCGCGATTAATCGCATTAATGCCATAGTTAACTCGCGATTAATCGCACATTTTTATCTATTCTTAATGTCTTTTGATTTCTTTTTGTTACATTTTTTTCTCATTTTAATGCTCTTATCAACATGGAAAAGTGGATTGGCTTGTTTAGTGCAAATGTTTTTTTAATTATTATTATTGAAAATAACATTGGAATAGTGTTCAATTTCACTCTAACATATATAGCCTAAATAATCTCTCACACAATGCAACACTGTCCATCAATAAAAGGGTGAAAGAAATACTGACGAGGTCCTGATATTGACGAGGGGGTGGAGAATTTGCATCATCTGTGTTTGTGTGTGTGTTTGCTTGGCCATCATCAAGTGGTGTTTCAGGCTGGACGTGCTGCGATGATGATAGCTCAGTTCATAATGACAAAACATACAGATCGCTTTGGTCTTGTCAATGGGACAATTTGGCAACTTTTTAAAAGTAAACTTTACATTCAGAATCTCATTGGCATCCATTTCGGCGTCTCGCGCTCGTCATCCACTCAAAACATAACGTTACTATTTGGCCGGCTCGCAAGCTGAAACGAGTGTGTGTGGCACAAAACGTCCTCGTGCTGCGCTCTGAAACCCATTCATTTCAATTGCTTGCGCCGCGCGCAGGACGTTTCGTTGCTTCTTCGACCAAAGCGCAAGCGGATCTAGCTAGACCGGAAACAAAACATCAGGCACGCCGCACACACTCGTTTGGGCTTGCGAGCCGGCATTAAGTGGATGGCGAGCGCGAGACGCTGAAATGGATCAGGACCGATCAGGACGCATGCCGTGTCCTGTTGCAAAAGTATGTGAAAAAACTACAAAGTTTGCTAGGACAAAAAGACCGTTAATCGCGCGATATAAAAAATTAACGCCGTTAAAATGGGTTTGCGTTAACGCCGTTAATAACGCGTTTAACTGACAGCTCTAGTTACAACACTAGGAGGCGCCCCTCTGGCCCATATATTTCTGCATCTCATAGTGACCCTAAAGGATGCCATGTGAGTTGGATGTAGATGAAATGTCAAAAGCATCAGTGACGGGCGGGTCTGTGACCAGGCGCAGAGAATGGCTGCAGGACCGGATGGCTGCTTGCCTGTGCTGGGCTACCTCCATCCCCGACTCCTCAACCCTGTTGCAAGTTTTTGTTCATGTGGTAGAATGTACTGATTGTGCTAATGTTGCTGAGGTGTTTTTTCTGGTTACCACACTGTACTCCTTACAGGAGCATAGTCTGGGGGTTGCCTTTTTCTCCTCATCTCTCCTCATGTCATGCTGTATTTTTCCCTCAATTCACTGTCTTTCTGTTTAGTCTACCCCCTTTTCATACCGTATATATGTTTGTATGGAAAGGTTGATGGCCCAATTTCGCTGGCACTTGTGACCAAGTGACAATAAAGTTCATTCCATCCATATGATGCCTTGGGAATGAGAATAGGCTGGATATTAAGTAACCATAGAACAAAAAATAGGGACATAACAGAACAGCATATTGGAATAAAGTCCATAGAACTAAACATTATCATCATGACGGTATTCAATTTGTTTTCAGTAGCATTTATTAAAGGTTTACTTATCTACTTAATATATACAATTATTACATTTTGCTCTGTTCGGTGTAACTTCAGGGGTCGCACACCGGACGCGGCAGCGCCACGTCTTTAAAATTCGAACACATTATCTCTATGAGTGTACACACACCGCGGCGCCATTCGGCGTCTGTCCGCGGCGCCCAGCGACGGCTCAGGACCGTGTTCAAAACCCTGCAGCGCCACAGAGCGCCATTTACATAGTTTTATATCAAATTTAAATTATTTTTGTCTCAAATCGTTGCTGATGGGTCCTGACTTCGCACTATCCTGCAATATACATTTCGTTTTGCATTCATTTACAGAAATCAGCTGCTTGAATGACAATTGCTGATGTTATTGGATTTTTCAGGTGAGATTCTCAATTCATTCAGTTAACGGATGCTCTGAGGTAAAGTTTTCAGACTGCAGACTCAGCAACGATTGTATTTAATTGTGCAGTACAATAATTACATAGAACAGACATTATCTTCATCTCCTGTCATTAAACATTACAATATTGCTGGCCATACACTGATGAGAAAGTGCGCGTCCGGTGTGCGATACCTTGAGTTGTCCTAGGCGACGCGCGCGCTGCTGCGTCCGGTGTGCGACCCCCTTTCTGCTCCAAAGTCAGAAGAAGGATTACATAATGTTAAGGAAAACTACATTTTAAAACCTTAAAAAATAAACAACATTTCTGCAATTGTTTAACTATTGTTTATATGTAATATTGATTTTGTCTGGTGGGACACATTGGTTGTTTTCTCAGTATAGTCCTGTATGCTGTAATTAACAATAGAACCATAAAATAAACCAAAATTGCAACATAAATTCACAAAAGTAATCAATTTTGTTTGCGTGCGGCAGTCCAGATCGTTAGAATCCATACTGTTGTGAGGAACACACCCAAATTCAAGATTTTGTTCAGCAATTTTTATCTCTTTTCTCAGCAGCCAGCATCCACAAATGTCAAATCCTGGTGCACTTGGTATGACTTAAAAAATAAAAATAAATAAAAGATGACACATTTTAGCAGTAATATCAAATACTCACAAGGGCTGTGTCCGAAATCGCTCTATATTAAATAGGGCACTTGAGGGCACAGCCATTTGTAGTGGTGTCCGAAACCATGTTTAATTAAGGTTTATCCTTGCTCGTTTCCAAAGTTCAATATAATTTTTCATTACTACTGGAGCTGCCAGTTTGCTAAGTTTCAAATGATTATTAAACAGCAAGCACAAACTATGCAAAAACGGCACTCAGTGTCCAAATTCACTAACTCGTTTTCATTCACTACTTCAAGTGGACTATTTTACAAAATATTTTAATGTGGTCAATATTTCTATATTGTACGTTTCAGCATCTCATTCAAAAGTACAAAAACTTAAGTTTTGTACCAGTAACTGTTACAAATACATATTAACAATGAGACAAGGCTGCAAAAACTGTCCAAAGCATAGATTTTGTATAATACATATTTCAGTGATATTTGTCAGGTAGCAGAAATAGTTTAGTATGATATTCCAAGAAAAGTACCTTCCATAATTAAAGTATGATTACAGAAAACTGATCATATGGATAATGTGTGATTTTATGTTTAACTATAGCGTAAGGCCTGACAAATAAATAGCAGAAAATCAAAGAGCTTTGATTCCATACATATATGTGCATTTGTGGCAGGAATGTGTGCAAAACCTGACAGGACGATCAACATAAATTGCTTTCAAAACTTTCATTTCAGAATACACATTTCAACAGACAAAAGAGGTTGATGTGCAAAGCAAAGTACAGGATATTCAGCAAACCAGGATAGAGTTTTATCGTGTTCACCTATTCACCAGGACCCATTAGCAACACGCATCGAGAAACAATATCAATCTAAACAGCAAGTCCCTTCTCAGCATACATAAACACATATCGTCATTTTGGATGAAGCTTTCAGGGTCGAGCTCTTGTGTAGACATGAAATGCAACAGTCTTTCCATTTTATCAAGTAGTGCAGACATTTGGAATATCAACACTAATGCAATTGACATTTTTAGTTGTTAAACATGAAATCCAGAGCATTAACATTTTCTAGTAATAGCGCAAAGTTAAACAACACTCCTGTTGAACTAGTCAGTTCATGCAGCAATATATATATATGATGTTCTCCTCTGTGACTGCACCATTCCAACTTGGTGTTTAACTTTGGCCAAAAATGTTCAGTTGCCTCCTGTGAGTTAAAATCAGTTTTCTTTTTGTTATTGTGTTGTTGTTGTTTGAGGAGATGGAATCAGGGAGATGTGTTCCCCTTGCATTTATAGGAAACTGCAGTGCTGCTATACCAACGCATTCTCATCCCCAAGGCGCCATATTTTGACACTTTTGCAAAAGCGTAAATATCCAACGCACATGGCACCCTTGGGTTAGACCACTAGGAGGCGCCTTCTGCCCGATTTATTTTTACGTCTCATTTGGCGCTAAAGGGTGCCATGTGCGTTGGATATTTACGCTTTTGCAAAAGCGTTGTATATGGCACTTTGGGATGAGAACGGGCTGGCTATAGAGAGCCTAAGTCCCTCCCCTTCCGGTCGACCACCATGGGACCTTATTTCGGAAAAATATTGTATGGTAGTCACTGGCGAGAGATAACAAATATTTTGATTTCGTTTAAATTGATCCCTGAATTACACATATGATGTTTGTCAATTTAAAAGATACATTTTAAAGTTGCAGTTTGATGTAAAACTGTTGAGATATAAGACTGTGAAAATACGTAATTACAAAAACTACAAACCCCAAAGGCGCACATTTTCTCTCAATGAATGAAGCGAACTTTACTGAGGCTATGTCATTGTTTCTATAGTCTTCCGTTATAATCGTAATGTTACTGTCATGAGTGTGTTGTTCCAGACTGCACACACACACACAGCAGCTGATCTTGCTCGTTGTTTCGCCTCCCGGGAGATGTAGTTCATTGAGGGTTTTTCACATAAAACTAAAAGTTACTCTTCTGTTTTATGACGAACTGCGACTTTCTTGGCTTTCATAATTATCTTTTAAATTCACAAACATCATATGTGTAATCCAGGACACAGTTCAGGCGGAATAAAAAGATAAGTTATCTCTCGCCATTGACTACCATGCATTGTTTTTCCGAAATAATGTCCCATGAACCGGAAACGGAGGGCGGGACTTAGGCTCTCTATACCCCCTACTAGATGAACTTGATGAACTTAATTAATAACTTTTTTACAACAAACAGGAAACATCACTGAACTTACTTAAACGGGACTGTGACAGTATATTCTTCTGGAAACAATCTTTGTTGCATTATTTTCCTGTTATGTCTGTAAAGCTGCTTTGAAACAGTCTATATTGTAAAAGCGCAATATAAATAAATGTAACTTGACTTGACTATTAAATGTCTCCTGAAGATATCTTCTTCGTCATGCGCTTATATACAGTCACATCTCGTGACTGATGTAGACATGTGCATAAAATTTGATGGAAACACATTTACTGAATAAATCCCTTGAGGTGCTACAAACAGCAGAGGATGTGATTGTGTAACCAGGCCAGTTTGACTGCTCTTCAGTTAACAGTTGAAGGATTCAGGAATTGTGACTTTGTAGCTTAGTTTTTGATTTTGTGGATCTAGATCAGTGTTTCCCAGTGTTCTTTTGATTCAAAGGCCCCATTAAATTTTCAAAACGACACAATTATCGATTTTAGTTTGAAATGCAATGGTGATTGTGTGTGTTTTTAAGCATTTCTGATTTAGTGTTGATTTTAATCCATTACAAATAATCTGTTGAATGTGGCAACACATTCTCATCCTTGGCTGTCATATAGGTGACACCATCTAACATTTCGTCGAAATACTATGCACATGGCACCCTTTAGCGTCAATATAACACACACTGTTATGGGTAGGTTTAGGTCTGGGGTAGGGTCTCATATTGACGCTAAAGGATGCCAGTCACCTGTACCTTTGGTTCTGCATTATACTGACGCTAAAGGGTACCATGAGCGTAGTATTTTGACGAAATGTCATATGGCCGTCACCTATATGACGCCGAAGGATGAGAACAGGCTCGAACGTGGAGACACGTTCTTAAAGTGACTCCAACAATATCCTTTAGTGTGTCGTTATTGTTTTAGTTGTAGTAGACTTCCCTGTCTCTTAGAATTTAATCGATTATTAAAACTTCATTGTTAATGTTAGTTAGTGTCCCTGAATGAGAAAGGGCCTTCTGTGGCCATCCTAGAAATTTGTTGAGGCCCCTGCATCCTGGTTTGAGAACCAGTGCTCTAGAGTTCACTTTGAAATTAATTTTTGATATGTTTTAGCTTACCTCAAGGGCATCCAAGATGTAGGTGTCTTTGTTTCCACAGTATTTTCAATTTTTAATTTTTTTGTTGTTGTCTGTCCGTCATATAATGCAGGTTTCAGGGGTCCACCTACAAAGAGCATGCACAGAGGAGTTAAAATTAAACATGATTTAATGACTCATGAATGTAAGTACACACTGATGGCCTAAGACCACAAAATGAGCGGTTTGTGTGAGAAAACGAACAGTATTTATATATCGTTTTTACCTCTTGTTAACAGCTATGTCGGACTGATCTGAATCAGATGTCCAACTGAACCAAACTAAACTGTGTTCCAACGATTAAAGCCGGAAGTGCTTTCTTCGGCGCGTCTCCAGTCGTCATTGTAATGGAGGACAGATCAATGACAAAAACAACTTTCTGACCATTTAATGATTCAGAAATGAATACCTTGAATCCCAATGGAAGACGATTTCAATATATCTAAATATGTTTAGTGAAAGGTAAAACTTCCAAAATCTCTGTGTAAACAATGCGTTGACGTAGACGCATCGAGAAATCACTTCCGGCTTAACGTTGGAAACAGTTTAGTTTGGTTCAGTTGGACATCTGATTCAGATCAGTCCAACATAGCTGTTAACAAGAGGTAAAAACGATATATAAATACTGTTCGTTTTCTCACACAAACCGCTCATTTCGTGGTCTTAGGCCATCAGTGTGTACTTACATTCATGAGTCATTAAATCATGTTTAATTTTAACTCCTCTGTGCATGCTCTTTTAGGTGGACCCCTGAAACCTGCATTATATGACGGACAGACAACAACAAAAAAATTAAAAATTGAAAATACTGTGGAAACAAAGACACCTACATCTTGGATGCCCTTGAGGTAAGCTAAAACATATCAAAAATTAATTTCAAAGTGAACTCTAGAGCACTGGTTCTCAAACCAGGATGCAGGGGCCTCAACAAATTTCTAGGATGGCCACAGAAGGCCCTTTCTCATTCAGGGACACTAACTAACATTAACAATGAAGTTTTAATAATCGATTAAATTCTAAGAGACAGGGAAGTCTACTACAACTAAAACAATAACGACACACTAAAGGATATTGTTGGAGTCACTTTAAGAACGTGTCTCCACGTTCGAGCCTGTTCTCATCCTTCGGCGTCATATAGGTGACGGCCATATGACATTTCGTCAAAATACTACGCTCATGGTACCCTTTAGCGTCAGTATAATGCAGAACCAAAGGTACAGGTGACTGGCATCCTTTAGCGTCAATATGAGACCCTACCCCAGACCTAAACCTACCCATAACAGTGTGTGTTATATTGACGCTAAAGGGTGCCATGTGCATAGTATTTCGACGAAATGTTAGATGGTGTCACCTATATGACAGCCAAGGATGAGAATGTGTTGCCACATTCAACAGATTATTTGTAATGGATTAAAATCAACACTAAATCAGAAATGCTTAAAAACACACACAATCACCATTGCATTTCAAACTAAAATCGATAATTGTGTCGTTTTGAAAATTTAATGGGGCCTTTGAATCAAAAGAACACTGGGAAACACTGATCTAGATCCACAAAATCAAAAACTAAGCTACAAAGTCACAATTCCTGAATCCTTCAAACTGTTAACTGAAGAGCAGTCAAACTGGCCTGGTTACACAATCACATCCTCTGCTGTTTGTAGCACCTCAAGGGATTTATTCAGTAAATGTGTTTCCATCAAATTTTATGCACATGTCTACATCAGTCACGAGATGTGACTGTATATAAGCGCATGACGAAGAAGATATCTTCAGGAGACATTTAATAGTCAAGTCAAGTTACATTTATTTATATTGCGCTTTTACAATATAGACTGTTTCAAAGCAGCTTTACAGACATAACAGGAAAATAATGCAACAAAGATTGTTTCCAGAAGAATATACTGTCACAGTCCCGTTTAAGTAAGTTCAGTGATGTTTCCTGTTTGTTGTAAAAAAGTTATTAATTAAGTTCATCAAGTTCATCTAGTAGGGGGTATAGAGAGCCTAAGTCCCGCTCCTCCGTTTCCGGTTCATGGGACATTATTTCGGAAAAACAATGCATGGTAGTCAATGGCGAGAGATAACTTATCTTTTTATTCCGCCTGAACTGTGTCCTGGATTACACATATGATGTTTGTGAATTTAAAAGATAATTATGAAAGCCAAGAAAGTCGCAGTTCGTCATAAAACAGAAGAGTAACTTTTAGTTTTATGTGAAAAACCCTCAATGAACTACATCTCCCGGGAGGCGAAACAACGAGCAAGATCAGCTGCTGTGTGTGTGTGTGCAGTCTGGAACAACACACTCATGACAGTAACATTACGATTATAACGGAAGACTATAGAAACAATGACATAGCCTCAGTAAAGTTCGCTTCATTCATTGAGAGAAAATGTGCGCCTTTGGGGTTTGTAGTTTTTGTAATTACGTATTTTCACAGTCTTATATCTCAACAGTTTTACATCAAACTGCAACTTTAAAATGTATCTTTTAAATTGACAAACATCATATGTGTAATTCAGGGATCAATTTAAACGAAATCAAAATATTTGTTATCTCTCGCCAGTGACTACCATACAATATTTTTCCGAAATAAGGTCCCATGGTGGTCGACCGGAAGGGGAGGGACTTAGGCTCTCTATAGCCAGCCCGTTCTCATCCCAAAGTGCCATATACAACGCTTTTGCAAAAGCGTAAATATCCAACGCACATGGCACCCTTTAGCGCCAAATGAGACGTAAAAATAAATCGGGCAGAAGGCGCCTCCTAGTGGTCTAACCCAAGGGTGCCATGTGCGTTGGATATTTACGCTTTTGCAAAAGTGTCAAAATATGGCGCCTTGGGGATGAGAATGCGTTGGTATAGCAGCACTGCAGTTTCCTATAAATGCAAGGGGAACACATCTCCCTGATTCCATCTCCTCAAACAACAACAACACAATAACAAAAAGAAAACTGATTTTAACTCACAGGAGGCAACTGAACATTTTTGGCCAAAGTTAAACACCAAGTTGGAATGGTGCAGTCACAGAGGAGAACATCATATATATATATTGCTGCATGAACTGACTAGTTCAACAGGAGTGTTGTTTAACTTTGCGCTATTACTAGAAAATGTTAATGCTCTGGATTTCATGTTTAACAACTAAAAATGTCAATTGCATTAGTGTTGATATTCCAAATGTCTGCACTACTTGATAAAATGGAAAGACTGTTGCATTTCATGTCTACACAAGAGCTCGACCCTGAAAGCTTCATCCAAAATGACGATATGTGTTTATGTATGCTGAGAAGGGACTTGCTGTTTAGATTGATATTGTTTCTCGATGCGTGTTGCTAATGGGTCCTGGTGAATAGGTGAACACGATAAAACTCTATCCTGGTTTGCTGAATATCCTGTACTTTGCTTTGCACATCAACCTCTTTTGTCTGTTGAAATGTGTATTCTGAAATGAAAGTTTTGAAAGCAATTTATGTTGATCGTCCTGTCAGGTTTTGCACACATTCCTGCCACAAATGCACATATACTGTATGGAATCAAAGCTCTTTGATTTTCTGCTATTTATTTGTCAGGCCTTACGCTATAGTTAAACATAAAATCACACATTATCCATATGATCAGTTTTCTGTAATCATACTTTAATTATGGAAGGTACTTTTCTTGGAATATCATACTAAACTATTTCTGCTACCTGACAAATATCACTGAAATATGTATTATACAAAATCTATGCTTTGGACAGTTTTTGCAGCCTTGTCTCATTGTTAATATGTATTTGTAACAGTTACTGGTACAAAACTTAAGTTTTTGTACTTTTGAATAGATGCTGAAACGTACAATATAGAAATATTGACCACATTAAAATATTTTGTAAAATAGTCCACTTGAAGTAGTGAATGAAAACGAGTTAGTGAATTTGGACACTGAGTGCCGTTTTTGCATAGTTTGTGCTTGCTGTTTAATAATCATTTGAAACTTAGCAAACTGGCAGCTCCAGTAGTAATGAAAAATTATATTGAACTTTGGAAACGAGCAAGGATAAACCTTAATTAAACATGGTTTCGGACACCACTACAAATGGCTGTGCCCTCAGTGCCCTATTTAATATAGAGCGATTTCGGACACAGCCCTTGTGAGTATTTGATATTACTGCTAAAATGTGTCATCTTTTATTTATTTTTATTTTTTAAGTCATACCAAGTGCACCAGGATTTGACATTTGTGGATGCTGGCTGCTGAGAAAAGAGATAAAAATTGCTGAACAAAATCTTGAATTTGGGTGTGTTCCTCACAACAGTATGGATTCTAACGATCTGGACTGCCGCACGCAAACAAAATTGATTACTTTTGTGAATTTATGTTGCAATTTTGGTTTATTTTATGGTTCTATTGTTAATTACAGCATACAGGACTATACTGAGAAAACAACCAATGTGTCCCACCAGACAAAATCAATATTACATATAAACAATAGTTAAACAATTGCAGAAATGTTGTTTATTTTTTAAGGTTTTAAAATGTAGTTTTCCTTAACATTATGTAATCCTTCTTCTGACTTTGGAGCAGAAAGGGGGTCGCACACGGGACGCAGCAGCGCCGCGTCGTCTAGGACAACTCAAGGTATCGCACACCGGACGCGCACTTTCTCATCAGTGTATGGCCAGCAATATTGTAATGTTTAATGACAGGAGATGAAGATAATGTCTGTTCTATGTAATTATTGTACTGCACAATTAAATACAATCGTTGCTGAGTCTGCAGTCTGAAAACTTTACCTCAGAGCATCCGTTAACTGAATGAATTGAGAATCTCACCTGAAAAATCCAATAACATCAGCAATTGTCATTCAAGCAGCTGATTTCTGTAAATGAATGCAAAACGAAATGTATATTGCAGGATAGGGCGAAGTCAGGACCCATCAGCAACGATTTGAGACAAAAATAATTTAAATTTGATATAAAACTATGTAAATGGCGCTCTGTGGCGCTGCAGGGTTTTGAACACGGTCCTGAGCCGTCGCTGGGCGCCGCGGACAGACGCCGAATGGCGCCGCGGTGTGTGTACACTCATAGAGATAATGTGTTCGAATTTTAAAGACGTGGCGCTGCGCGTCCGGTGTGCGACCCCCTGAAGTCACACCGAACAGAGCAAAATGTAATAATTGTATATATTAAGTAGATAAGTAAACCTTTAATAAATGCTACTGAAAACAAATTGAGTACCGTCATGATGATAATGTTTAGTTCTATGGACTTTATTCCAATATGCTGTTCTGTTATGTCCCTATTTTTTGTTCTATGGTTACTTAATATCCAGCCTATTCTCATTCCCAAGGCATCATATGGATGGAATGAACTTTATTGTCACTTGGTCACAAGTGCCAGCGAAATTGGGCCATCAACCTTTCCATACAAACATATATACGGTATGAAAAGGGGGTAGACTAAACAGAAAGACAGTGAATTGAGGGAAAAATACAGCATGACATGAGGAGAGATGAGGAGAAAAAGGCAACCCCCAGACTATGCTCCTGTAAGGAGTACAGTGTGGTAACCAGAAAAAACACCTCAGCAACATTAGCACAATCAGTACATTCTACCACATGAACAAAAACTTGCAACAGGGTTGGGGAGTCGGGGATGGAGGTAGCCCAGCACAGGCAAGCAGCCATCCGGTCCTGCAGCCATTCTCTGCGCCTGGTCACAGACCCGCCCGTCACTGATGCTTTTGACATTTCATCTACATCCAACTCACATGGCATCCTTTAGGGTCACTATGAGATGCAGAAATATATGGGCCATAGGGCGCCTCCTAGTGTTGTAACTAGAGCTGTCAGTTAAACGCGTTATTAACGGCGTTAACGCAAACCCATTTTAACGGCGTTAATTTTTTTATCGCGCGATTAAAGGTCTTTTTGTCCTAGCAAACTTTGTAGTTTTTTCACATACTTTTGCAACAGGACACGGCATGCGTCCTGATCGGTCCTGATCCATTTCAGCGTCTCGCGCTCGTCATCCACTTAATGCCGGCTCGCAAGCCCAAACGAGTGTGTGCGGCGTGCCTGATGTTTTGTTTCCGGTCTAGCTAGATCCGCTTGCGCTTTGGTCGAAGAAGCAACGAAACGTCCTCGCGCGGCGCAAGCAATTGAATGAATGGGTTTCAGAGCGCAGCACGAGGACGTTTTGTGCCGCACACACTCGTTTCAGCTTGCGAGCCGGCCAAATAGTAACGTTATGTTTTGAGTGGATGACGAGCGCGAGACGCCGAAATGGATGCCAATGAGATTCTGAATGTAAAGTTTACTTTTAAAAAGTTGCCAAATTGTCCCATTGACAAGACCAAAGCGATCTGTATGTTTTGTCATTATGAACTGAGCTATCATCATCGCAGCACGTCCAGCCTGAAACACCACTTGATGATGGCCAAGCACAACACACACACACAAACACAGATGATGCAAATTCTCCACCCCTCGTCAATATCAGGACCTCGTCAGTATTTCTTTCACCCTTTTATTGATGGACAGTGTTGCATTGTGTGAGAGATTATTTAGGCTATATATGTTAGAGTGAAATTGAACACTATTCCAATGTTATTTTCAATAATAATAATTAAAAAAAACATTTGCACTAAACAAGCCAATCCACTTTTCCATGTTGATAAGAGCATTAAAATGAGAAAAAAATGTAACAAAAAGAAATCAAAAGACATTAAGAATAGATAAAAATGTGCGATTAATCGCGAGTTAACTATGGCATTAATGCGATTAATCGCGATTAAATATTTTAATCGTTTGACAGCACTAGTTGTAACCCTAAACCTACCCCAGACCAAACTAACCCATAACCAAACAAAGCTCTGTGCGTGTTATATTGATGCTTAAGGGTGCCATGTGCATTGGATTTAGATGAAATTTCAAAAGCGTCACTATATGACACCCTAGGATGAGAAGAATGTGTTGAAATATCAGCTATAACTCGTGGTTCCTCATAGTTTTATTGTTTTTTTCTAATCAGTTATGTACATTAGGGTTTTATGTTACATTTAATGTTGTTAAAGTAATGTTTATTGCATTTTTTTAATTTTATGTGTGTTACCATGATGGTGCTTAATGTTTGTGTGAATGACACTGTGCAGCTTCTTTAAATAAGTATTGCTTTATACAAGTATTCACTTGTAATGAGCTGTGATTGCTCATTTAACTCTCATTACTGCTGTGATGATTGTTGGTTGTCAGTGCATTACAATGGTCTAAAACAGATATCAATACGTCAATAAGGTGGTAAATCCACATTTTATCAGAAAATAAAATACGGTTTATTATCATTGTAATTTTTAAGTTAAGTCTGTAAAACCATTAGCGTTCCTACCTGTAGTTTTACACCTAAAGAGACATGATGAGCTGGATCAGGTGTGTTTAATTAGGGTTGAAACTAAACTCTGTGGTCCATGTTACCCTGAGTTTTGTGAGTGTTCTTTAGTAAAGTAACTGAATTGCAGCATTCGCCTCTTCTGTCTTCTCCTCCTGCCTACACTCCTCAACAAACCGTGACAGTGACAGGTACTATCTACACAATATACATGTAAAATCTAAAAACCGTTGCCAATCAGTAATTGTTTTAATACCATATTTGAAGTCAGCAGATTAAATACATAATAAATAGCACATGTCTCTGTAGCAGACAACCTTTAAAATAATTGTATCCAATGTTATTAGCTTTTATCAACTCACAAACACCTTGCAAATCCTTCACAACCCCATATTGGGGAAATCTGCTGTAAACAATGGGGGGCTTGGACATAAAAAGGTTGAGAACCACTGTGTTAAGATAGATTAACGGTCATATGGTTTCAGTCCTTCATTTAGATTGAAGGATGTAAATCTCTAAGAGTGTGCTTGGGTGACACTGGATATATAGAAATAATCCGATTTCATTTTCAATTTGTGTCTGTATGGAAACATTCAGCTGCTGTGGAAGGGCTCTTAAGCACAACACACACACTCAACATCGGTTCTGATGTATGGCTGTAATAGACTGCTGGGAAGTTCACTTTATGACGCTGTCTCTCCTTTCCTCATTCTGTGTTTTGGTGTGTGATTTCACCAGCCTGAGAGTGAGTGGATGTTTGTTTTCAGAGAGTGTTTGAAGGAAATTGTCTTTTTGTGAAGAACTTGTTTCTGGTTTGTTGCCTCTTGTACAAGGCTTGAGTTGTACTGTACTGTACTGCGTGTGTGTGTGTGTGTGTTGTTTTAGGTGCCCTTTAGAGAAACTAATTTTTTTCCTATTGGTTGAGGTGTTTATTTGTTTAAGATGTAGCCTTTTGTGTGTTGTTGAATGAGAAGTGTGTGTGTGTGTGTTTATGTGTGTCTGTGTGATCTCCAGATGGATGAAAGCGATATGCTTTTTGGGACTCTGCCCCAGCGTGTGTGCAGTGCTGATAATGAAAACATACGTGATCTGTGCCTACACTAAATGATGGAACGCTAATTGCTCACAGCATGCTATGGCATACTCCAGACTGAGTGCACTCGAGACTGGCAAAATGGATCTCAGCTCTCTCTGTGTAAGGTGTGTCTTCGCTAATATGGCTACTTCTTGGAACTGGATGGAAATTACCAAGCTGGATGTTACATATCGGAATAAAATGCCAGACTCCTTTGTCTTGCTAAGTCTAATTTCACTGGTAGCATTTTGCCATGTATCCGAATTTTTTTTTAAATGTAAACACTTTTTGCACAGCAAGAACAAAAATGCACAGCTTCTTTGTAACAACTTTGTGTGCTTTTTACAGTTGCTTATAAACACATTAATGGCAAAGGTGTAATTACACTCTATTTAGCACAAACAGGGCTACCATAATATGTGAGCAAACATGTATGTACATGGTTGAATTTTTTGTAGTGAACAATGTGTATGCATGCTTATTGAAAAAAAAATAGTTTCAGTTTTAAGGTCATAACAGTTTCTGAATTAAGGTCACAAAAACACATACTATATACTTTTACATACTAAATATATATTTACATATAGACTTTTGACAAATGGATGTTGTTGCCTAGAGTACTGCTTCAAAATGATCTGAAAATCATCCTGCCTAATCATTTACACAAAAAAAAAATAAGTAAAAAAATACATTGATTTAAACTTTGTAGACACGTTTAGTTTGGAAAGGCTATATGTGTTGGGTGTGAATGAGCGTGAATGATCATTAATAATGCTCTGATTCACACCCGAGAAGACATGAGCCGTCACTGAGGTACTCACACAAAATAATGTAAGGACTTATTTTGTATACATGCGAATTGTATAATATTGTATATACAACAGGTAATCATTTCTAGTAACTATGCAATTAATTCTCATACTGTATTATCAGAAAGTTTTGGAATATATCCTCTTCCCAAATGTGTCACTAATAAAAAACAATAAAAAATAATTTTA
>JAQIUQ010006266.1:0-72500 GCA_030378365.1 Hybognathus amarus
TTAATGTACTTCGTTCAGTTACATCTTGCTGAGATTTTCACAATAAGCTCTTCGTTTGCGAACAAGACCGCGCAGATGCATAGATAAACCAAAACATACTAATGAGATCAGTGTTTTATAGGTCACTTAGCTGCAAGCTTAATTAAACTCCTCCTGCTCCTAGAGCCATGTGAGAATACAATGTCAGCTTCATTAGCAGAAATGATATGAAGACGATCCGCTCTGCTCTGAGTTTTACTTACCAAACTGACACACACACAAAAAGAAGTGCCATGGATTAAGAGTAATGGGTCTATTGGTTATTGTCAGAATACAGATGACCTAAATGTGCTTTACAGCACATTTAAGGTTCAAGGTTACACAGTAATGAAGGTCCTGAGCGTATCCTTCTTCTGGGGGGAAGCTTTGGTTGAACTAGATTAATGGCTCCAGATATTTGTCAAGAAAAGACGTCCATATTCGATTATCAGTGTGTCTAAATATAGACTATTGTTTCTGCTATTTTCTTTAAAATTCGATTCTCAGAGAAAAGAGTTTTTCATTTTGGAGGAAGGTGGCCTCTCATGCTGGGACATGCAAGGGCACACACACTCAGCAATCCTCCATTCCACAGCGTCGACGGTACCACGCTCTGGGCCCACATGTCAGCAGTGAAAGCTGCCATGCGTGACTACAAAAAAAGGAACTACCCAGCAGTCTCATCAGATTTCTCTTTACTGACTGACCTTGACACACACACACACACACTTCAATGTCACCCTTTGGGTGAGCAGGGAAGATGGTGTTTGCGGGGTCTCCACACAGATGTGCTACTTTATGTGTGTATGAATGTATATATGTATCAGTCCTTTGTTCCTTTGTCTCCCGCTATTCCCCTAAAATTTCAACTAGCGTATGTTCTTACTCATTTCATCTTGTTTGTTTGCTGTATGTATATGTCAGTTCTATATAGCCAGGCGGCCTATAGTGATCATAGCAAACCAATATGCTCAGAAAAGTGATGGTGAAGGAATTTTCAATAAGTTTCCCCAACAGAATGGTGAGTGGCATTACTTTTTACAAACTAATATCTCACAAACACTCATACTCAGGCAATTCATCTCAAGCTGTACTATTAGAGCCTGAATACTACACTGCCAAAAATGAGTTACTCAATGAGTTTTTGATTCAGATTATTTGACTTTCTTTTCGGTAAAAAAACCAATATAGAAAAAATTCTTTAAACACAAAATTCAGAAGATATTTAAGACTTGTTTTGATAGATTGTTGTTATTGTTAATTAAACCTAAAACTATTTAAAAATAAAGGTTCATTAGAAATAAGGCCCTCTGTACATAAAATATAAATATTAAATGAAAAAATGTAACCAAAAGATGAATTTAAACATTGCATTGGCACAGAAAAAGCAAAAAAAAAAAATCATATCAAATAAAAAAATAAAACTTTAAATTAGTTTATTTTATTTTAATTTCTACACTTATTTATGCATGCATGCATAAATAGCTAGAAATTAAAATAAAATTTTAATTTATTACACTTATTTGTATTATAAGTGAGTTAATTGTATTAACTCACTTTTTCTAGTTCGATCAACTTAAAATTTTAAGGAAACCAGGTTTAACTTAAAAAATTAGGTAACCTAATTTATTAAAATTTTAAGTTGATTGAACTAAAAAAAGTGAGTTAATACATTGGAGATTGATTGAATCATCAGAAACTCAAAATAATAAGTTATCTCAACTAAATAAATTATTTAAGTTGATTTGACAAAAGAAAATATGTTGTTGTGATAGCAAATCTCGAATATGAACTTATTATACACATGCAGATGTAATCTTTTACAGTTTGTTTTTTGCTAAATAACATGGTATCTAACATTTATTTAGCAAAAACAAACTGTAAATATTACATCTGCATGTGTATAATATAAGTTAATTCAAGCATAGTGACATAATATTCTAAAAATAGCTTTAAAATGAAATTCAAACAACTTTTACCATTAACCATTACTATTTACAACGCACTTGTTTGCCATCAGGTTACACATCAACTTCATTCGCATTGCACCTAATGTATCATGTAGAAGTCAAGAGTTTTCTACTGGTAAATAAGACTTCTCACAACTCGTTATACAATATCTTCGGATTCCACTTGAAGGCCACATTAGTGGCAACGACACCATCATTTCAGTGATCTCATCAGCGATTGTTTGTCCACAACATAATGATCACAGATACACATACTGATAGCTCCTCCCATAAATGATAAAATCAGCTAAATCCATGACAAGGGTCGGTTTGATGAATTACGTGCACTTTTCCTGCATTCGATGGGATTTACTGTATGTAAGTGTGTATGAATCAGTTACTGAATGGTAAGGGATTACAAAAGCGGCTTCAGATCTTTACTCAGTCAGTCCAGGGAGGTCAAAAACTAATGATCACATGACTTGTGTATCAAAGCAGAGTCACAGGTCATGAGATGGCCTTGCTGCTAGAGCTGAGCCTGCTGGGTAAACGATTATGGCAGGGCCAGATGGATGCGAAGGCCATGTGCACCACTGGGGCTTATCAACTACCTCTTGACTTGTTTTTGTACATCTACAACCTAAATGGAAGAAACTCATAAAGTAGATTGCCATGGGACCAAAAAAAACAAATATGTGTTGGCACACTTGGCAGCCGTTAACACAAATATCTACCTCCAAACACACACATGAACACACAAACTCAAGGTTCGGCCCAGTACAAAACTCTGCCACCTGGCCTTAGTTACAGGAACTACCTTTCAGGCCAACAACCTATGTAGCCAACTCAGTTTACAACAGTAGTTTTAATGAATCCGAGACTTATGTAGCATTGTCAAGATGAATCCGTGTAGAAATCCGTGCCTTTTATAAATACTTTTTTGACAGTCAAAGAAAGGATGAGAAAGGCCTTTACAATTTGCTGTCCTCTACGCTAGTTTGGAAATGTAGATGCGAACACTTAGGTAAGTTATTGCAGATGTGTGTCTCATTGTGTAGTATACATCTAAGGTGCATTCTTGCATTACTATGGCAAAAATCGAATCTCAGTATTCAATAGGGCAGTATTTTGCAAGATAAAGGTGAATGATACTCGATAACTTTGCCGATCGTAAAGTCCAATACAATACCGAGAATTTATATTGAATTTTATACTCTATGGCTATAATAAAGAAACGTTAGTCACAAAAACAGACTAAACAGACACCCCTCGTTTTGTTTATGCTTCTTTTAAAAATTATATTAAATAAACATAACTATATATACAATTACATATAAACGTATGAAAGTTTCATTTCAAAGACGGGAGGACAGTAAATTTTGAAGACTCTGCCATAATCCCGTTTTACCCGGTTTTCCTCTGCTTTAATCTCCCCAACCGGAAACTGATGAGCATCTTTACGTCAAATGCGGAACTTATGCGTGCATATAGCCCATTTATCTTTCAATTGTAGCTAGCTATACTTGACTATATGTCCACAGTTAAAATCACTTGCTAATTCATGCTAATAAAACTGCTGGTGCTTCAGCTGGATATATCTTTTTAAATGAGACTTCTGAACCCTAACCGTACGTTCACACGCCGCGGCGAGAGCGGCAAAATTCGCTCTTGCCGCTCTGTCAATGACGCCGTGGAAAGATTCGTGGACGCTCTTGAGTGCTCCTGACGTAGATCGAATGCCGTGACTCGCCACAAAGCAAACAAGCATGTCGGTCGTTATTTTTGCAGAAAATTGATCGATGGAAATAACTTTAAAATTATAGTGACATATTATCGTGACATGTTTGCTAATGAATAAACAAATGAAAAGCCATATGTGTGTGGTGTGGCTTTTGTGTTCATGGTTAAGTGCTATTATAATTTGCATTACCGCTGAAAAAGTGTTCTAGCACGAAAATCTTGCCTATAAATAGTGCTGCGCGCCCTCTTATCAAATTCAAATGATCAACCTCCTCTATTTTGCTTGGGAACTAATGTGGCCGGAACCAAAGTTTACAGGACTGCGTTCTCTGGAATTCTCTCAAACGGAACACTTCTACATTCCGATTGGTTGCCGCTGGTTGCCGCCGAACGCGCGTCATTGCTCATTACCATAAAGTTGAACTGATTTCAACTTTCCTCGCCGCTCTCACCGTCCAAGACGCGCCGCGCCGCCCTCGCCGGAGCTCGCCGCCGGCTCTCATTGAAAATGAATCCACTTCCGGCCACTTTGACGCTCTCGCGGCGGCGGATGAACGTGACGTGGTAACCGCACCTGAAGACTAATGCGAAGACCTGCTGTAGCTCCTCTTGTGGTAAAGCTGAGAATGCAGTATACTTGTGTTGCATTATGAATTCTGACATGTTTCAAATCATTGATGCGTAAATCAAGGTTGCATAGATGTACGTTTTTGCGTAACTTATTGTTTGCACATACTGTAGCTGTTTTGGGCCTGATCGTATCTACTGCTGATTTCATAGTTATCAGAGATGTATAAAGTACTAGAAACCCGCACTTGAGTAAAAGTACAAGTGCTCTATCAAAAAGGGACTTGAGTAGAAGTTGAAGTGCTTAAGCACCACACTTAAGTAGAAGTGCTAGAATATTCAACATTTTTTGTACTTAAGTATTGCAAGTAGTTTATTTTAAAATTCACTACGTAAGTACTAAAAGTAAAAGTACAAGTATTGTGTCATGTAATTATTAAAAAAGCAGTCAAAAGTTTGAACTAGCAATCAAATAAGGCACTTTGGCGGATAGAGTTTGCTTTGGCGGCCGCCAAAAAACCTGTGATTTATGCAGCATGAAAGCCAACTTGCAACGATGATCGTACAATTTTTATAATTGTAACGAGTAACTAGCAGAACTTAAATTCAATCAAATTCATTCAAAGTAGAAGTATGAGAAAAAAACAATACTCTAGTAAAGTACAGATACAGCATTTTAGTACTTAAGTACAGTACTTAAGTAGTTCTACTCGTTACTATACATCTCTGATAGTTCAACCCGATCTCACGGGAATTCGTATGAATTTGACGAGGTGGCTAATTCCGTAACAATTCATACGACCTCACTCGTACAAATTAGTACGATTTTGCTAAATCATACATATTTTACGAATTGGCCAATCGTATGAATCTTGTACGAATACGACCTACCCCTAACCCCGCCCCTAAACTTAACCGTCACGTGGGTTTAGACAAATCGTACGAATTTGTACGAGGTTCGTATCAAATTAGCCACTTTTTAATCATTCGTACGAATTGGTCGTAGATAGGGTAGGATAGTTTAGCCAGCCCGTTCTTATCCCAAAGGCATCATATACGACGCTTTTGCCAAAGCATAGACATCCAACGCACATGGCACCCTTTAGCGTCAAAATGAGACGCAGATATATAGATGGGGCAGAAGGCGCCTCTAGTGGTCTATCCCTAACGCTGCCCCAGACCTAACACCTACCCATACTCTGTGCGTGTTTTATTGACGCTAAAGGGTGCCATGTGCGTTGGATGTCTGATGCTTTGGAAAAGCATCGTATATGACGCCTTGGGGATGAGAATGCGTTGTTATACAGTAGCCTACTACACATTACTGGGTGCATTTATAGGTCAATTACAAATGTTAAATAACAAACCGCTGGAATGCTTTAGGTTTAGCCCTAATCTAGTCCTTATATAAACATGTCCTTTGAAGTGTAAAAACCTCAGCTGTGTTTTTGATGCAGGCGACCAGGGGCATCACTAAACCCATGAGCGACAGTCTGATCATGCTGAGGGACGAACAATGGAAACGAGTGCGAAGCATTCTCACATCCGACCTTCAGTGCTGCCAAGATGAAAGAGGTAAGTTTTGCTCTCTTACCTAAACATGTTAACCAAACATTAAAGCTGTTCGCAAAAGCTATTGTTCTTATTATGCAATCACATTTTATGGCTTTGAGTTTATAAATCAAGTGCAGATCTGTTGGAGCAGGCTGGAACAAAATCTTGGACATGTAGAGGATCTCATATTTCCATAACAGCCATTAAAATAGTTTTTAAAAGTTGCATAAGATTTAAATGATCGTCATAAGTTGTGCAGATAATTGCACAAAGGCACACATAAATTTGTATAGATTGAAGTTTACAGGGCATTTGGAGTGACCTCAGATATATATGTCTGTGGTATTGACTGTGTTCCTGAATCCTAACTAGATGATAGTTGAATGTTGTTCAGGTCTTTTTCTATTTTCAAAACTGAATGGTTGATGTGTTGATCAAGGGACATGTTAAAAAATCTCAGTAAACCTCATCTGAGAGTCTTAAAGGACAAGTTGGGTATTTTACAATTAAAGCCCTGTTTTAAGATCGTTTCTGATGAAATGGAATGGTTAAGATTGTTTTTTAGACAGATGCTGCTGTACCAAGACTTTTCGAAATCTGTGGTAGCACCCCCATACCTCTACTATGGTAGCATGGGTGCACAGGAACAATCCTACATAAAAAGCATAAAACTTTAGTTTACAAAGACGTGAAACTCACTGAGTGGTATGGGGTGTTCACTGGTATGCTCACACAAAAATCACTGCAAAAGATGCTTTCCAACAGGTGTTTTACCATTCGTTGTAGACCTATTTTTCCAAACGCCTCACAACCGTGACATCCTTCCATTGAGAGCCTGAATAATAGACACTCCAGCCCAGTTGGTGGCGATAATGCACCTTTGCCAATTGCAAGCAAACCACTTGTATAGTGTAGCCTACGATACCGCGACTGCATAAGACTACAGAAAGAATACAAACAACCCCATTTCCGTTTCCGGCAGCGGAGTAATACCGTACATCACAGAACATACAATACAAGTCAATGGAGTTGTACAAAAACTACGATAAAACCTGTTGTAAAGCATCTTTTGCAGCGATTTTTGTGTGAGCATATCAGTGAACACCCCAGACCACTCGGTGAGTTTCACGTCTTTGTAATCTAAAGTTTTATGCGTTTTATGAATGATTGTTCCTGTGCGCCTATGCTACCATTGTAGAGGTGTGGGGGTGCTACCATCCGAAAATTTTCGGGACAGCAGCATCTGTCTAAAAAAACAATCTTAGCCATTCTTTTTCATCAGAAACGATCTTAAAACAGGGCTTTAATTGTAAAAATACCGAACTTGTCCTCATAAAAGGCTGGGTAGGTGATTTGTTTTAGAAATGTCGTCTTTGGAAGTTGTATAACCATAAAATATTTGTCCAATCACTGCATTCAGCTTTAACAAGCCTGTGTGTTTTGTCAGTCTCTTATCCTGTTCTGTGTCCCTGGAGATTTGTTGTTAATGGAGACTGTATCAGGATGCTTTCACAATGTGTAATTTTGGTGGAGCCTATTTGCACAGTGTGTTGTCATTACCATTTTAAGCATATTGGGGGAGCAGCGCCTGGACTCGCAGACTGGACATGATACTAGACTATCGGTTTTCCCACAGTGAGAGATTGCAAGCGAGAACTAAGAGAGTTTGACATTCATATTTTTTCTATCTCACATGTGAGAGAGAACAAAGCAGTGTGTTTCCTCTTCAACAGCCTTGCACTTTACATGCACTCTTTTCTGATATAACAGAGGAAGGCAGAAGAAAGTGAATAGGAAGGAAAGAGGTGTGGTGGTCAAGAGGAAAAGACTGATGAGAGAAAGATGACGTTTCAAACTCTAAAAAATGAGTTTAGCGATTTACTCTTTTAGAGGAGAAAAGCACAGTCGATTTAATTCACATGGGATCATTGAGATCAAGAAAACAAAATGAAGTTGTCTGCTGAAAATGTAAATGAGTGGCTAAAACATAGTTGAGTTGTGATCTGGAGGTTCTGTATGACAGCAGTTAATTGCTGTTTGTCCACTTGTTTGCTAATATGTTTTGAAGTGTCAGTCATCACATCTTACATCATAGAACGGTATTGATCTCAAATCGTTCAACTGTGTCTCATGTGACTGCTTATTCATTTACGAGCCGAATGATTGAATAGGATTAATAAGTCACAGATTAAACGAGTCCTGCTTTAAATTATGTTGTCAATGTTGATTGTTCCACTGAAAACATCTTATAGTCTGGGGTGTAATCGGTGTCTTGGAAACTGACCCTGTAAGTTTTTGTCGTCTTTTAGCCTTGCCAAGAATTGCAGATGATTTCATCTCCTAATAAAGAAAGAATCGACTTTTGGGATATACATCTGCAGTCATGGCCAATTTTTTTTTTTCTGCAATCTAATGCAACCATGTTTCTTTTGGTATCCACAAGAATTTTTCTTTTCTTAAAGTATTACACACGTAGTACATGCATACAAAGGCATTTTATTTGTCTCTATGTGTCTACACTACCGTTTAAAAGTTTGGGGTCAGTAAGATTTTTAAAAGATAAATGAATGCTAGAATTTAGCAAGAAAAGAGTGCATTAAATTCACATTAAGGCATCATTAAAGGGTTAGTTTACCTAAAATGAAAATTATGTCATATCTCTCACCTCATGTTGTTCCAACCCTGTAAGACCGTTGTTCATCTTCGAAACATAATTAAGATATTTTTGATGAGAAAGCTGGATCACTCCTGCATACTAGTCTACAGGCTTCTGAGGATTGAAACTCGCTGGCCTCTGGAAAGTTATTAAAGACATCGTTAAAGTCTCTACAGTGGCTAATCTTAACTTTACTTGTAATCAGAATACTTTTGTGCGCAAAAACAACAAAAATGAACAACTTTGTTTCAACTATTCACCTCCTTCTCTCTCTGCATCGAGTCAGGTTACTAGTTTAGTAACGTAAGCTTCTGTTATTGTACGTCACACACATCACACACATGACCAGCGTCAGCCAATAGTAAGCCTACGTGCTGATGTAGCGCTACGCTATCACACTAGTTAACTGACTTAAGAGGCTTACAGAGAGAAGAAAAAGTGACATATTGAAAATAAAGCTCCGTTATTTTTGTTTCTGTTCGTCACAAAAGACTCTCGTCACTTGATAAAGTTAAGATTGAGCCATGAAGTCACTTGGACTATTTTAACAATGTCTTTAAAAACTTTGAGGCAAAAGTTTCATACAAGAAGCTCACCGACTATATGCAGAGTGATCCAGCTTCAATTTAATCAAAAATATCTTAATTTGTGTTCCGAAGATGACGGAGGTCTTACGGGGATGGAACAACATGAGGGTGAGTAAATACTGACAGAATTTTCATTTTTGGGTGAACTACTGTAACCCTTTAATGTTACAAAAGATTTCTGATGTCAAATAAATTTGGACATACTTATTTTTACATATACTTATCATACACATAATAGAATATCCTAATTGTCATCAAAACTATAACAAATGGAAGTATCCCTGATCGCACACATACATCACAGAGACGTCTATTGATGTCTGCATTTACATCTGCAAGATGTATGTTTGTTTTCTCATCTGCAATGTCTCTTAAGACATTTCCTGTCCAGATGTTAAATAGACATTTAGAATATGTTTTTAGATGTTTATGATTTAGAATGTATGTTAAACTGCTTTTTCTAAGACGTTTATCTGATGTTTGTACACAACAGATGTTTTACAGATTAAGCGCTCTAGACGTCCCTATGCTGTCTGGGTACGGGAAATAATTTTAGTGACCAAAAAATTATCAAAAACAATAAAAGACCTTCGTCTAGATCTAACGGCATTAGGGATCATACATATAAATTATTATTAAAATGTTTTGTTAAGTTTTGAATTGAAACATTTGCCTTTGATCAACAGATTTTTTTTAAGATTGCGAGAAACATACATTTGAGTGTAGTGGGTAAAGACTTCTATTAACAATCTTTCATTAAAATGGAATTGCATTGTTTGAAAAGAAAATTGCATTGCAAAAAAAACTGCATGTATGTATAGTATAGTCATTTCTCTCCTCCAGTTTAAATGGTATGCATGTCCATCAGGAAAATCAGAGAGTGTGTATTTCTGCGAGAGGAGAAACAGTGATTGTTCTCATTGTCTCACTTGCTGTCATACACACAGATATGTCGTTAACAGTGGAGTGGCATTCACCCAAGCTAAATTCAGCATGGTCTGGCATCATTCAGGAGAAATCCACACACATCACTCTTTATCCTCTCTATCTATCACAGTGTGAGAGAGAAATACTGCACAGTGCAAAGACACAGAACTTCTAATGAGCTCGTAACCTTCTTTACAGTCTGCTTTAATTCAAGTCTCAGAGCGCCATCTGAAAGCATGTCCATTAACTTAATTACAGTAAACAGAGCCATAATGTTTGCATTTTAAAACCCACAGTATCGAGACCTTCCACTGTTAAATATTAGTTGCATCTGGCAGAAGATTTTATGTGTAATAAAACTGGGACCAAAATTCAGCTTTCCTGAATGTTTAATGTATTACTGAGCTCCAAGTGTGTGTGTGTGTGCGCGAAAAGTGTAGGCATGCACTTGCTGCCTGTATTGATTTTCATTAGCTGCGGTGTAACGGTAGAAAGAGACAGTAGACACCGCTCCTGTCATTCTCCATCAGCCTTTCTAGTCGTCTTCATCTGCCTGCCTGCACGGAGTCAATATGCATCAACAAACACACACATGCATGCACACACACACCTATTCATCTTATTTTACCACCAAGTAAGGCTTCACGGAGATGTAATTTGTTCTAGTAAAACAGATAACTTGACCACAGGTGAATACAAAATGTGTTGGATAACAAAGCTTTTGCTTAGACTATATAGACACAATTTAGTTGCATTTGTGAGACTTCAAGAAACTGAATGCTTTGTAGTCTAAATAAAATACATCCAGTATGCTGGAAATCCCAAATAAATGGGAAAATTAGAGACTGGAAGTCATTTAAGATCTGTTTTGATGCTTATAGTAAGCAGCCTTAGATTGCACTTTAAAGGGTTGCATATGGTTATGAAATTAAACTGTTCCAAAAGTTTGGAAATCTGGCCATTCAATATATATATTTATTTTCTAAAAATATAGAAATATATATATATATATATAAAATATAGAAATATATATATAGAAAATATAGCAAAAAATATATATATATATATATATATATATATATATATATATATATATATATAATTATAGAGCCCGACCGATAAAGGATTTTGAAGGCAGATACTGATACAAATATTTGTTGGTTTTAAAATCCGATATGCCGATATATCGGCCGATATTTATTTATTTTACTTTTTTCTGAAACGTGCAACAAAACATTAACAGATTTCCCTAACATTAGTTATATGTAGTTATTTATGAGTTTTAGCTAAAATCATTTTAAAAATACACTTTTTTCTTTTATTGTCACACAGAACAGACTGATATATAGTGGCATTAGCTATCTTTGTGGTTAGCTAGTCTATGATGAGCCATCATTTAGCAATGGAGTAACATCATACTGCAAGCCAACTAAAATGTAACAATGTAACGTAACTATTACTACCTAATTCCGCTTCACTCTCTATTGTAATTTATTCCTCTGATGGCAAAGCTGAATTTTCAGCATTATTACTCTGGTGTCACATCCTTCAGAAATCATTCTAATATGCTGAATTGATGCTCAAAAAAATATTTCTTACTATTATTTTTGAAAACAGTTGCCAAAAATGTTTTGTAACAACGCAAAAGTTTTTACTGTCCATTATGATCAGTTTGATAGAGAATACATTAATTTCTTTTAAAAATAGACTAGCTGGTAGGTCCACGAGCCCGATCTCATGAAAGTTCGTATTTATAGCACGAATGTCATTTCTCGTGCCATTTATACGCCAAAAACAGTTTTTGCATGTATATGCTACGCGTTTTCGCATGTATATGATACGCACTTTTGGTGTGTAATACGCACAAACTCTCTACCCCCTCCCCTAAGCCTACCCCAGGGTTTTTTAGTGCGTAGCATATAGACTGCAAAAAAAATGTTGGCGTATAAATGCCACGAGAAATGACATTCGTGGTATAGATACACATTTTCATGAGACTGTGTTGGTTCCGCTGAGTAAACCAGCTAACTGGCTAAACCTACCATATTACAAAACAGCTAACAACACCTTAAGATGGTTAAGCTTGCTTTTTCAGTTAGCAAGGATTTAAAAAAATTTGTTATTTTACCGAATATTTTTGTGAGTTATTTATTTTTATGCTTATCATAACGTTAACTTATGCTATTGGAATCTATTGCTTCTAGCATAAGATGCTCTAATGCCTGCTTAACCAACAACAAAACTACCTTATTAGTTTCACTGAAAAAAAAAAACAACAACAACAACATTTAGATCAGCTTTTCTAGCTAATTCACCTGTACGACCTGCCCTAACCCGCCAGGCAAAACTAGCATGGGTATTCATGCTGGTGTAGTCCAAGTAGTCTATTAACAGGGTAACTTAAAGACAGAATTAATGAGAAACAGCATGATAATCAGGTTTGACTGAGATAATTGGATGCTGAATTGGTATCTCTGGCTTCATTGTGAAGCAGAATGTCCTGGAAATCTGAAAACAGAGCTCCCTGTACACAGCATTTTTTTCCGTTCGCATGCTTCTGTTCCTTCCTTTATCTTTTTTACCTTCTTACTTATACAGACTAGTCCTGTATCTCTTTCTCTCGCTTTCCTCCTGAGCAAACAGGATCAATAGGTCTCGTATATGAGCTGCTGGCTTATCACGGCTGCAGTCATGGGTATCAGGGAGGAAAGCCATAGCCTTGAACACTGAGAGTGGACAACCTCTCATCTCACCCAGATACAGAGGAAGAGATTGCAGGCGTGAAGAAGTGCAGTTTCGCGAATAGTGCATCTAGAGTAGCTTAATCTGTCTCAAGCCCTTTGTGCCATTTCTTGTCCTCTGCTTATGATCGAATGCACAAAACTAAAGAGGCCAGGCCATGTAGTTTGTTCCTTTCTGCCTCTTATAAAAGAAATACAGTTTTTAAAGCAAAAGAACATATTTTAGGTGGTGTTAAAGTAAAAAAAGATCTTAAATGCTATTGCGGATACTGTACTGCATTGCATATTTGTTATATGCACACTTGCTTTTACCATGGTATTTTGATTTTTTATCACACTATCATGGAATATTAATATGGTATTTGTTCAGCATCATACCATATATATATCAGACAAGGTAAAATCCAGTTTTCTAGGCCTGGAAAGTCATGGAAATAAAATCATGAAAGTCGGCAAAATATAAATGTTTACTCTATATATATTGTAAATGCATGTTATATATCTTGTAGTGAATACTTTGTGATACTTTGTCTTTTTTATTTAAAAAAATATTCTCTCTGGTTTCTCCAAGATATTGTTCTTGTGTAGAATAAAACTTTGTTTACAAACATTTGTGAGCAAATCAACTCTTGAGTCAGTTCTTTTGAATTAGTCAGTTGAATTAGTCATTCAAATTATTAATTAATGAATATTCTGCATTTGCATTGAGCAAATTCTCATTTAGTTGCTCACAAATCACTGCACTGTCACTGAAACATAATAGTATTTACAAATGGTGTTTTGTGGTTCTTAATAAATATATCAATATATTAATCAGTTGTTTCTTACGATCGTAAAATTGAGCCCTGTTTCCATTGGTCATGCTCTCTGGAATCAAATGCTTGTAGCCCTCAATCGGGTCATGGGGATCTATATGACCCCATTGGTTTGGTTGTTCTGAAGGCTATGTAAAAAAATGTTTACACTTCTGGTCTTCAGGGTCAACATGACCCCAAATTGAAATGAATGGGAAATGTGAAAAAAAACTAAATATATTTTCTTCATGTGTCAAAAATAAACAAATAAATAAATCCGGCATAAATCTGAATTTTTTTACACAGAAATGAAGGCCTAGTACTAGACGCATAAATGCAATGTATCATAAAAAAAATATATATTTCATATGCAAGATAATGGTGTAGTTGAGGAATTGTGTGGTATATGGATACAAAAGTATTTTATATCTCCAAAAACACAGCATTAATGAATAGATGAGAAAATGTATAAAAAATGTATATTTTTTTACAATTACTCAATCAATTGTTGGGGTCGTATAGACCCCAAAGCCAGAAGTGTAGACAGGAAACAAAGACCATTTGAAGGTTAATGGATAGATGTGGACAGACTTTTCAGGGCAGGTGTGGGAAAAGGAGAATCTATACAATCAGCAGAGTCTACATTTGTTCTGTGTGGTTTTCTTTCCAAGAACTACATTCAGACTTAATTTATTCCTTGTTATCGGTTCTGAAGTAATTTGCTGTAATCCCAATCCTTTGTTCTTGTTTTCTGATCTTTGCAGATGGTTCCCCTCATCAACACAGCCACAGAAACATTACTGAAAAACCTGAAGAGCCACTCTGAGTCCGGTAATAGCTTCAACATCCACAAGTATGAGTTTCTATAAGTACTGTAAATGTGTGTGAGCACATTCTTCTTCTTCTTAATTTTTAGACATTGTGATGAGCTTTTAATAACGCAATGTCTTTTTTGCAGGTGTTTCGGCTGCTTCACAATGGACGTAATTGCCAGTGTTGCGATTTGGTACACAGGTGGACTCTCAGAACAATCCAGATGACCCCTTTGTGCACCAAGCCTCCAAATTCTTCGCTTTTACCTTCTTCAGACCCTTCATAATATTCATGTGTACGTTCAAACAGCACAATCCCGGACAGCATTTATTTCCAGCTTGGAAAGTGCTTCTGACAGATGATAATATGAAACTTTTCATTATTTTCATTGTGATTAGCAAATTTGTTATCTGAGTGAGATGAAAAAGTAAAATTTTCTGTGTCCCCTTTTCCTGGTTTTGCTGTAGTGGCATTTCCATTTCTCCTTCAGCCACTTGCTGCCCTACTTCCCAATAAATCGAGGGATGAGATGAACTCCTTTTTATCCAGTGTATCCAAAAGATGATCAAACAGAGAGATGATCTTCACCCTGAACAGGTATGGCCATGAACAAACAAATGAATGAGACATCATCAGTATGAACTGAATAAACAAGCATGTGGGTTTGTTGTCTAAAGCGACGGCGAACTTCCTGCAGATGATGCTGGACGTCAGAGCCAGCAGCAAGTATTTGTCTTTGGAGCACTTTGAGCGTGGTCAGACGGCGCCGATGAGCAGTCTTGCACCGAACAGGGGATGGACAACGTACAAGACGTTCCTGGAAACGAGTCCCAAGCGCGTCCAGCAGAAGAGAATGATGACAGAGGATGAGATTGTAGGTCAAGCCTTCATCTTTCTGTTGGCCGGCTATGAGACGAGCAGCAACACGTTGGCTTTTACGTGCTACCTGTTAGCGCTCAATCCAGAGTGCCAGAAAAAACTCCAAGAAGAAGTGGATGAATTCTTCAGCAAACACGTGAGTTGAGATTAAAATGGAAACCGTTATTTTTCTTCTCTTTTTGAGAATGCCTCATTACTTCACATCCTGAACACATATAATTTGTAGAATAACTGGCATTCTCTTCAATGTTTTCAGAAGTCTTTTGTCATATTAGTTCTGCTGTGGGTGCCCAGAAATGCCATTATAATTCATGAAATGCTTTTTTGAAGTATTTGTTTTCGTCCTCCATCTCTTTGTGATGCATTATCTGCCCTTAAGAGAGTTGGAGTGTTTCTTCTCAGTAGTTTTGAAGGTCTGCGTGAGCTGGCATGTTTCTCAGAAAACCATTAACTGTTAGGACTGTTTAATTTTAAATTTACAGGGCCCAGAACTAATGATTTATGGGTGGGCCACATCTCAACTGGGCCTAATGAGTAGACTATACCATAGGCTGTGGAAATGTTCAGAGACAGAAAATAGTGCACATAAATAAAAAGGAAAAATAAGAAATAATTCACATCACATCTGACATTTATATTATTCTGTTGATATCAGTTGAAATGATGATGTTTTTTCCAGGTAAATACCCTTAATGTTGGGTAGGAAGAAAATACTTAAAATATTGTGTCAGAAATAGTAGAAAAGAAATATTCACCATAATACGTTCCCATATTTTTGTTTTATGTTATACATCAACATATTTTTTTTTAAATATAATGATACCAGAATTTCCCTCTTGCATTTTTAGAGCTGTTGAATGGGTTCTTAAACACCTGATTGGACACTGCGTTCACATGCTCAACATATACGTCTCTGATTGGCCATTGTGTTCACATGCTCAACATATACGTCTCTGATTGGCCATTGTGATCACATGCTCAACATATAAGTCTGTGATTGGCCATTGTGTTCACATGCTCAACATATACATCTCTGATTGGCCATTGTGATCACATGCTCAACATATAAGTCTGTGATTGGCCATTGTGTTCACATGCTCAACGTATACGTCTCTGATTGGCCATTGTGATCACATGCGCAACATATACGTCTCTGATTGTCCATTGCGTTCACATGCTCAACATATACATCTCTGATTGGTCATTGTGTTCACATGCTCAACATATACGTCTCTGATTGGCCATTGCGTTCACATGCTCAACATATACAGTCTCTGATTGGCCATTGTGTTCACATGCTCAACATATACGTCTCTGATTGGCCATTGCGTTCACATGCTCAACATATACGTCTCTGATTGGCCATTGCGTTCACATGCTCAACATATACGTCTCTGATTGGCCATTGCGTTCACATGCTCAACATATACGTCTCTGATTGGCCATTGCGTTCACATGCTCAACATATACGTCTCTGATTGGCCATTGCGTTCACATGCTCAACATATACGTCTCTGATTGGCCATTGCATTCACACGCTCAACATATATGTCTGTGATTGGCCATTGTGTTCACATGCTCAACATATACGTCTGTGATTGGCCATTGTGTTCACGCGCTCAACATATATGTCTGTGATTGGCCATTGTGTTCACATGCTCAACATATATGTCTGTGATTGGCCATTGTGTTCACATGCTCAACATATAAGTCTGTGATTGGCCATTGTGTTCACATGCTCAACATATACATCTCTGATTGGCCATTGTGATCACATGCTCAACATATAAGTCTGTGATTGGCCATTGTGTTCACATGCTCAACATATACGTCTCTGATTGGCCATTGTGTTCACATGCTCAACATATACGTCTCTGATTGGCCATTGTGTTCACATGCTCAACATATACGTCTCTGATTGGCCATTGTGTTCACATGCTCAACATATACGTCTCTGATTGGCCATTGCGTTCACATGCTCAACATATACGTCTCTGATTGGCCATTGCGTTCACATGCTCAACATATACGTCTCTGATTGGCCATTGCGTTCACATGCTCAACATATATGTCTCTGATTGGCCATTGTGTTCACATGCTCAACATATACGTCTCTGATTGGCCATTACGTTCACATGCTCAACATATACGTCTCTGATTGGCCATTGCGTTCACATGCTCAACATATACGTCTCTGATTGGCCATTGTGTTCACATGCTCAACATATACGTCTGTGATTGGCCATTGTGTTCACACGCTCAACATATATGTCTGTGATTGGCCATTGTGTTCACACGCTCAACATATATGTCTGTGATTGGCCATTGTGTTCACACACTCAACATATATGTCTGTGATTGGCCATTGTGTTCACACACTCAACATATATGTCTGTGATTGGCCATTGTGTTCACACACTCAACATATATGTCTGTGATTGGCCATTGTGTTCACACGCTCAACATATATGTCTGTGATTGGCCATTGTGTTCACACACTCAACATATATGTCTGTGATTGGCCAGTGTGTTCACACACTCAATATAGACTGTAAGTCCTGGCAAAGAACGGCACACCCGTTACAATTTAAATACAAATACAACATAGTCAAAAACAAACAAACAAGAATCACACATAAAAGAAGAGAACAGGTCTAATATGGCAGTTACATTTTTGAGTTATATGGCATTTTAACATGGCCTTAAATTCATTTAATGGGACTAGATCATTTATATGTAACAAATTTAGCAAATTATTTCAGGACCATGATGCAAAGTAAGAGAAGGCCATTTTTCCCAGCTCAGAAAAAAAACCTTGGAACCTGGTAAGAGCTGGTTTGTAATTATCTTTCTTCGGGGTGTAAATCTAGGAAATGCCAGGGAAAGCAAAGAACACAGCCCTCCTCAATAAGCCATCAAAAGTATAGTGGTACTTGGTTTAGCAAACACCACTGATAAATAGAAAGACAGCCAGATGGGTTACATTTGATACAATATCAGAAAAGCTGCAGCATTGTGACAGTCATAAGAGGCTTGTACAAGCACTCAGTTTGGTGTAAATCTGCTTAGAACATGTACTGTCCTCTATAAATATAGTGCCAGTTTGCAGTGATGATGGCGGTTCTGTTGATTCTAGGTCTTATGTTTGTGCATAATATCCATACTCATGAAAGACAGAGATGGATTCTTGATTGATTCTCTGAAACCTGTGCCGCAAAGCACTTGAGAGGGGTTGATGGTGATGAGGAGGAGGGTCAGATGTGTAAAGAAGAGCCTCTAAATCAGCTTACATTATTGGGGGAAGATTCTGTCTCTCTCACGTTTGCTTTTTCATGTTAGTTCTCCACTATCTCAAGGGATCACACTTCCCTTCATTCTAAGGATTATACCATCTCAAATAAACGAAACTCTTTGCAAGATTCTGCATAATGTGTTTTTAATGGAATCCGTGGAAATAAAGAGTATATTAAATGTGTGTGATCTGCTTGACAGGAGAATAAAGAAATGAGAGAATATCATCAATATTTAGTAGTTCGCGAAGACTTCTTATTGCTCATACTTAGGGTTTTAGGGATTTGAACAGACCTTTAAACTTTAGGCCGTGTGTCCACCAAAGCGTTTTTACCCAGACGCTTTGCTGAAGATGCCGTGCTTTGGGCACTTGAGAGCGTTCTGGCAGCGCAGCGTTTTTTCCATTGAGACCATAGCGTTGAGACGTTTTGTTGCTATGATACAGTATATCCGCAGCACAGTTTACTTGTAACTGATTTCGCTGATAATTTTCATGTTTCATACTAAAAATGTATTTTTCATCCATTTTGTTTGGTTTGCTCTATTGGTTGATGTCGTTGTAGGCTACAGAAAGAATGTTGTGACAGTTGGTCAGTGAGGTTTAGTCCCGCCCCTCCTCCACTGTGATTGGACGGGTGGGTAAAAAGTGACAGTGATGAGCGCTGCGTTTTATCCAAAGTTGAAAATTTTTCAACTCTCGGCAACCAGTAAAAAACGCACACATTGTTCCTGCAAACATTAAGCGATACCTTTAATTATACAACTTGTTGCTGTAAGATTTTTTAACAGATCTTTTTTTTCCAATCCTCAAGCCATTTCTAGTTACCAGAATTGAATATTTTCCAATAAAACCTTTTTTGGGGTTTTATTTTGATTGTTTTTAATTTTAAAATCGTTCATTTTATTTTTGCGAGAGATTGTTAACTTTTTGTCAACTCAACAACCCCCTCCACTTCTACCGTTTTCAACTTAAAAACGGACAACTTTTTATGACCGTTCATTTACACAATAGCAGCATTTTGGAGGCCTAAAAACATGGTTTTCAAAATTGCAAGGTTTTTCAAACGATACCATTATTTTATCTGTGTAAACTACACAAATGTATTGCTTTTTACACCATTTTTTTGTTTTATTCAAAGCTTTTGACATAGATCTTTTAAAATTATACAATATTTAATTTTGATAAATGTATCAAATACCTAATACCTATTACTATTGACACCAGTTTCAGATTAATTGTTATAATTGTTTTTAAATTCAAATTGCAGTAATTTCATTTGACAAATAACATTTTAGTTTGTCAATTTACCGCTGATACTTGCAATGGTCGCCATCGAGCACCACTTATATTTTCTACCGAAAATATAGAAATGCAGTTTCTTTTGCTGTTTGTCATGATATCCGTCAGCCGATTTTCTCATTTCACGATGAAGTTTCAGAGCTCTCACTTTTGCTTTCTCTCTAATGGTGTACACTTGATGAACCTGCATCTCTTGAATTCTGATACCTGCAGCCGAGGCCTGGCAGCCGCCCATCGGAGAAAGGGATCAAACACAGCATTAGTTCAGCTCTGCGTCCTTCTGTCTACTCTTTCATCTCATTCGCTCATTCTTCTTCGGTCTCCCCCTTCTGCTTCTCTTTCAATTTAAGCACTCTCTTTCCACTTCTAATTTCTCCTCTCTGGATGTCGGGGTCTTTTTCAGAGTGGATGAATGTTCTGCGGAGCTTTTAGGAGATCGTGTTATCTTTAGTATTGTAGATTGTAGAGATCAAATGAGAGTATCCTTGGAAAATAGAAGAAATATGAGGGTGTTTTTCTTTTGTGTTAATGTATACTCAGTCCTGTTAATCTAAAAAACGTGGTCTGAGGGATTTCTCATGATAATGCATCATTTATTTGATGGTTTTCTTATGCAACACATCTGGCAAAGAGCACAACACGCTAACTCATCACACTTTACACTTTCCCCGGGATGGAAAATGAACTGAAGATATTTTTTATAAACCCACTTGCCATGAAGTTTTCAAATAAAAGAGCTTATGGTAGAAGTAATAAAAGCAGTAAGCATTACAAACAGCATAGTAAAACTCAGGTTCAGCCGTGGCCTTGTCTCATGACTCCTCGCGTCCTAAGTCGACTGTATAGCAGCCAGGCAATAATTTAATACTGTCTTTATATCAAGCAGCTGGGGATCCATCCATAAAGACATCTGGCCTGGTGTTTAGTGAAGGTCAGTCTCATCTAGCCCGCTGCTAAAATGTCTATCAGCACTATCGTGTTTAGCTCAGTGTCTTCGGCTCCTCCTTCAAGAGTGCTTTTATTCTCTAAACGACCCTCACCGTATGCGTCCCGCTCTCTGTTTTAGGCTCTGAAAAGCTTCTCAAATGTCACTCTTCTCACACACCCTGCATGAGGGTGCTGAAAGTGGTTCGTACTAAACCGCACTAGTGTAACAACACAGAGGGTGTTATCATGTTTCCTGTAAGAAATAATATTTCTATGATATATATGATAATTTAAAAATGTTACTTCCCAATGAAATGAAAAACAATCCTCTCTGCCATAGCTACCAGATATTATTTGTTTGTGCATTTAGATTCAAATATAATGCATCGAGACTAGCTACATAATGTTTGACATCTCACAGTTGTCATGCAGTGTTTTTGACTAAGTGCAAATGAGATTTGGGAGTTATGTAAATACGAAATATATTGCTTGTTTAATTGCTTGTGATGTTTGTTTTTTTCTCTATCAGTTATTTTGTTTTACTTTTTATTGTAGTATGTTAGTTTTATTAATATTTTCATATAGCTTTTATTTCTATATGTTTATTGGGTTTTTTTTATTTTTTAATGACTTTTTTTGTATTTTTTTTAAATATTGCTATTTAGGTAAAAAAAATCAGTTTTAGTTTAGTTATTATGTATTTCTCCACTTAATAATTTTTAGCGCTTAAACCTTTAAAACCTTCATTTTATTGCCTAGGTAACATTTATAATTTTCATTTATAGTTTAAGATTTTGCTTACACTTTAGTCTTTTGTTCCAGTATAATTGTACATTTTATTATACGGAGTAATATTAATTAACTTTGGTTCATGATTAGTTGAATGTAATTATGCTTACTTTATAGTCATTAAAGACAGTGTAAAATGAAGTTACCAAGTTTTTCAACTAATATTTCAATTAACATAAATGTTTTTAATATGTTTATAGTTTTAGTTACCAATAATAACCCTGTTTTAAATAGTTACAGCATCTGGTCACTGAAAAAAAGAGCAGCTTAGACATTCAGTAAAATTTCTTCTTTTGGGTCATACTGAAAAACAGAGTAAATAATGAGAAATTAAGGTTCGTCAAGTTAGTCAATATGTCAAGGGTTTGCCAGATCGTTTTTTACCAGTGGGACAGTTTAAGTGGCAAACATGTAAATGACTCGCTTGACTGATTCAGTGAATGTGTCACCGGCTGCACGCATTGTATCTGCCGGTCTAGTCTTTCATTTTCCCTTCTCGGCCTGCGTGGTGCCTCCCCGGGTGCCCGTCATTAATTTGCCCTTTTTTATCTGCATAAATAACAGGGAGCTGAAGCAGACCGCTACCTAATGAGTCATCCAGAGGTGGGAAGACGGGGGCAAAGGGGCCAGAAACTGAGCAAAATTACATGTTTCCAGCTAAGACCTCTCCCACAGAGAGAGAGAGAGAGAGAGAGAGAGAGAGAGAGAGAGAGAGAGAGAGAGAGAGAGAGAGAGAGAGAGAGAGAGAGAGAGAGAGAGAGAGAGAGAGAGAGAGAGAGAGAGAGAGAGAGAGCGAGAGAGAGCGAGAGAGAGAGAGCGAGAGAGAGAGAGAGAGAGCGAGAGAGAGCGAGAGAGAGAGAGAGAGAGAGAGAGAGAGAGAGAGAGAGAGAGAGAGATGAATGCAGGAAGGGCGAAGACAAATAAATGTTTTTTTTTTTCACTTCCTTTTCTTCAGGAGAAGGGATACAATTGGGTGAAAACAAGTGTGACTGAAAAATACATGTCAACACACATGTGCACGCGCGCGTGTGTATATGTGTGTGTGTATGTATATATATATATATATTGCCATTAAAAAGTCAGTAAGGTCGTAAGTTTCATAATGTTTTTGACTAACTCAAAAGGCTGCATTTATTTAATCAGAGTAAAACAGTATTGAAAGTAGTAGTGTTTAAACTGTTGTGACACTAACATAACAACACTAATAGGGGATCAGGGGGTGGAGATGTGTAGGATTTGGGGTCGGGTTAGTGATTCAGGGGGCGGAGATGTGTAGGATTTAGGGTGGGGTTCAGTGATTCAGGGGGCGGAGATGTGTAGGATTTGAGGTGGGGTTAGGGATCAGGGGGTATTAGGCATCAGGGGGTGGAGATGTGTAGGATTTGGGGGTGGGGTTCAGGGATCAGGGGGTGAAGATGGATGGGTTTAGGAGTAGGGGTTAGGGATCAGGGGGGGAGATGGGTAGGATTTGGGGTGGGGTTAGGGATCAGGGGGTGGTGATGGGAAGGATTTGGGGTGGGGTTAGGGATCAGGGGGCGGAGATGGATAGGATTTAGGGTGGGGTTCAGGGATCAGGGGGTGAAGATGGATGGAGTTTAGGAGTGGGTTAGGGATACAGGGGGTGGAGATGGGTAGAATTTGGGGTGGGGTTAGGGATCAGGGGGCGGAGATGGATAGGATCTAGGTGAGGTTAGGGAAGGGGGATGAAGATGGATGGGTTTAGGAGTGGGGTTCAGGGATCAGGGGGTGGAGATGGATAGGATTTAGGGTGGGGTTAAGGATCAGGGGGTGAGAGATGGATGGAGTTTAGGGAGTGGCAGTTGAGGATCAGGGGATGGAGATGGATAGGATTTAGGGTGGCAGGAGTTAGGGACTCAGGGGTGAAGATGGATAGGTTGGGAGTTGGGGTTCAGGGATAGCAGGCTGGGATGGATGACGTTGAGGTGGGGTCAGGGATCAGGGGGGTGGAGATGGATAGGATTTGGGGTGGGGTTCAGGATCAGGGGTGAGAGATGGATAGGATTTAGGGGTGGGGTTAGGGATCATGGGGTGGCGATGGATAGAGATTTAGGGGTGGGGTAAGGGATCAGGGGGTGAAGATGGATGGGTTTAGGAGTGGGGTTAGGGATCAGGGGGCGGAGATGGATAGGATTTAGGGTGGGGTTAGGGATCAGGGGGTGAAGATGGATGGGTTTAGGAGTGGGGTTAGGGATCAGGGGGTGGAGATGGATAGGATTTGGGGTGGGGTTAGGGATCAGGGGGTGGAGATGGATAGGATTTGGGGTGGGGTTAGGGATCATGGGGTGGCGATGGATAGGATTTGGGGTGGGGTTAGGGATCAGGGGGTGGAGATGGATAGGATTTGGGGTGGGGTAAGGGATCAGGGGGTGAAGATGGATGGGTTTAGGAGTGGGGTTAGGGATCAGGGGGTGAAGATGGATAGGATTTAGGGGTGGGATTAGGGATCAGGGTGGAGATGGATAGGTTTAGGGGTGGGCTTAGGGATCAAGGGGTGGAGATGGATAGGATTTGGGGTGGGGTTAGGGATCAGGGGGTGGAGATGGGTAGGATTTGGGGTGGGGTTAGGGATCAGTGGGTGGCGATGGATAGGTTTAGGGGTGGGCTTAGGGATCAGGGGGTGGAGATGGATAGGATTTGGGGTGGGATTAGGGATCAGGGGGTGGAGATGGGTAGGATTTGGGGTGGGATTCAGGGATCAGGGGGTGGAGATGGATAGGATTTGGGGTGGGGTTAGTGATCAGGGGGCGGAGATGGGTAGGTTTAGGGGTGGGGCTAGGGATCAGGGGGCGGAGATGGGTAGGATTTGAGGTGGGGTTAGGGATCAGGGGGTGGTGGTGTAAATATTTGAAAAAATGTAAATATTTGTACTGAAAAAGAACACAAAAGCACCATAAAGATGTTCTGTATGACTGATGTGCTGCATTCATCTTTAGAAATCATACGATTTTGTTTTTTAATTTAAATCCAAATTTATCGATCTTAAACGATCATATGACTTGAGAAGACTTGGATATAGTTCAAGAGTCACATGGACCACTTTTATGCTGCTTTTGTGTTCTTTTTTTTTGCTTAAACGTAGGTCAGTCAAATGGGACATGATGAGGGTATTATTTTGGATGAACTCTTCTTTCAAATATCCGGTCAGCGGAATGTGTTGTTTGGAGGAGAGAGAATGAAAAATCCAGAGTGTTGGTGGTTTACAGTCATAATGCACAATTCAGCACCAAGATGGAGATAATGAGTGAAAGAGGACATCCACTGTGAAAACACAGAGGAAGGGTGAAAATATGGAAATGAAAGATGGCAAAAGGATGAAATAGAGGGACGGAGAGCGAGCGAAAGCAGCCGGTAGCTAGCCTTTCCTATCTGTGAATAATTCATTGGTGACGTTCCTCTGAGGCTCGGCCTCCAGGCGGCTCTTTCCCTCATTCAGAGCAGTGATGGGCTCGTCTCCCCTCCCTGATAGCGCTTCCAACCTGATTCACTCCTGCTAAATTCAATAACACACCCTTTGATCCTTCCGGAACCACAGCTCTGTATCTGTCGGTTCCCATTGATGTGGCTTTTGGCTCACTCATTCCTAATGCAACAGCCTTGCCTCTCGGATTTGGAACTTAGGAAATTATGTATACACTGCTTACTTGAATTAATGTAAATAGCATGCTTGTGTTTCTAGCGCTGTTTATTCTGTTCGTGCCATCTTTTATCTTTCGGTCTAATGCATCATGGGTGACAGATCCATGAAGAGAACAAAAGAAAGAGAGAGAGATAGAAAGGCTAAAATAGGCTTCAAGGTGTTTATTGTTACAAAACCCAGTGAGCTGCCTATAATGTATTTTAAGGCATCATAATAGGTGCACTTGTTCTGATATCTTATTTTGGTCAAATTGAAAGATACCATCACATCGATAGTCTGTGCCTTACGTTTTCACAACGTATTGTGAAAAGCTCATAAAAATGATCTGAAGAAATTATATAAAATTGATTTGATTATTTACAAAGGCACTATTGCACCCACAACTTGTGTGTGCTGTGTATTTTTATGTTATAGGTTTCCACAGTGTTCATTTAGCAAGATGCTGACACTTAAACTATGTACTCTGCCATCTAGTGTGTGAGTTTGATAGTGTCATTTAAAAAATCATATTAAATACTTGACTGAATATTGAATATGTTGTAAGACGTACATATTGCTGACTGGTAAATGGCAGATTTTGTCCACAAAAAAATAAATAAATATGCGACACTGAAGACTGGAGTAATGATGCTGAAAACTCAGCTTTGCCATAATAAATTACATTTTAAATTTTAAAACAGATATAAATTAGTTATTTTAAATTGTAATAACATTTCACAATATTGTAAATTTTACATCAAATAAATGTAGTCTTGCTAAACATATGGGAGTTCTTTCAAAAACTTTAATAAAATCAGATAGACCCCAAAACCTTTGTCCGGGATAGTGTAAATAACAAAAACTAAGCTCAGGGTTTTTTAGACTATTTTATAGGACATCTAATTGTAATTAAAACCTAGTTTTAACATTATTATCAGCTTTGAAATATTACAGACATCAGCTTTAAAGTTTCCAAAACTGCCACTGCACCAAGAAAATATTGAGATCAGTCATTAACTTGCACAAGTGTGTGTTTGTGTGTATGCAGCGCACATGAAACTGCTCTATTCACTGCTTAAGGTAATGCTTTATGCTGCTATTGTGCTTCAGGTTAAAGATAGCAGAGAAAAAGAGAGAAACACCCCCTCTGGATGTAGAAAAGGAAGGGCAAAGTGAGAGCATCAAGATTTCTCTGTTTTACTCTCCCCCTTTCGTTCTTTCTCTTTCCGCTCCCTTCTCTCCCCAGGGCGGTATAAGCGGAGCAGGATTGAGTTAAAGTATGTGAGGCTGCATACGTCATACAACCGAGATATTTCAATCCCACCTACAAGCAGCAGGTCATCTGTACTTTTTCAAGTGCTACATGTCCCAAATGACTTCTCAAGCAGACACACAAACACACATAAGGCATGTGCATTCATGCACAAACAGTCATGGTCCATTGCGTCAGCCCCTTTTATGTTACCTAACAGGGTTTACTTATCAGCCAGCATTGTACCGAATAAAGAGGCACTTTCGCTAAGTTTCTTCAGAACAGATGTATCCATTGTGTCGTTATGGTGTTGATACTGTGGAAGGAGCGATATGACTCCCTTGTTTGTTATTTGGTCTTTGTGCCGGCCGTTTCAATCTCCGCCGCATGTGTAATGGAACAGAGCAGATGGAGTCATCAAACCACTGCCACTGTAAGGACCGGAGAATATGTAAGGCCCCTTGAGATAGGAAGGAAGGAGACTTGTAATGTGCCTGATTTAAGCAACCATAACAAATCCTCCACCAGTCAGCTGCACCTCAAACTGACACGTGTGTCGAATGTCAACAGCTAATAGATGCTTGCCATTGTTAGAGAACCACCTTGGCTGGGGCTCCGGGGGGATATGCAAATGACTGTGGCAATGAAAATGTGTTTTATTATTTACCTGACATTGTTTGGCTTATTCAAATACAATGTGCATGTATTATACACAATATCTGTGTATAAGGGTATGCTAAAATAGATCAACTGGTCAAGTAATCAGTCTGCACAAGGACAGTTTGTATAATTAGGCTGGTTTGAGTTCACCTGACCCCAGTTGGACACAATTCTTAAAGGATTTTTACATAAGACGCACTCTATAGTATGAAAACAACCAAATGGATTGTACATTAAGTTTTAGATTTATTTTACATTTAAAGGGTTAGTTCACCCAAAAATAAAAATTAAGTCATTAATTACTCACCCCCATGCTGTACCAACCCCGTAAGACCTTGGTTTATCTTCGGAACACAAATAAAGAAATTTTTTATTTAATCTGAGAGGTGGATCACTCCTCCATAGACTGCCTAAGGGACTGGCACTTGACGGCCCATAAAGTCATTAAAGAAAATGTTTAAATATTCCATGTGCCTTCAGTGGCTCAATTATAAGTTTATCAAGCGACGAGACAACTTTTTGTGCGAAAAAACATAAATAACGACTTTATTCGACTATTCCATTACTTCCTTATAAGCGCATGCGCGAGAACTGAGATGACGACGTTCTTCTTCGACTACTTCTTTGTTACCGGCTGCTCACCGTTAGGAGTATTACCGCCACCTACCGTATAAGATGACGTGCTGATATAGCTGGAAGCGCAAAACTTTCTGTTTACAAGCAGAGGAAGATGCGCGCTGTACATACGCTTTTCAATTACCGTATTTTCCGCGCTATAAGGCGCACTTAAAAGCCTTTAATCTTCTCAAAAAACGACAGTGCACCTTATAATCCTGAGCGCCTTATATATGGATCATCATCTTATACGGTAGGCGGCGGGTAATACTCCTAAGCGGTGAGCAGCCGGTAACAAGAGTAGTCAAGAAGAACGTCCTCATCTCAGTTCTCGCGCATGCGTTTTGGAAATCTCTTCTACTCTCGTCTCAAGGCCCATAAGGAAGTAATGGAATAGTCGAATAAAGTCGTTATTTATGGGTTTTTTTCGCACAAAAAGTTGTCTCGTCGCTTGATAAACTTATAATTGAGCCACTGAAGGCACATGGAATATTTAAACATTTTCTTTAATGACTTTATGGGCCGTCAAGAGCCAGTCCCTTAGGCAGTCTATGAAGGAGTGATCCACCTCTCAGATTAAATCGAAAATATCTTCATTTGTGTTCCGAAGATGAACGAAGGTCTTACGGGGTTGGTACAGCATGGATGTGAGTAATTAATGGCTTAATTTTCATTTTTGGGTGAACTGACCCTTTAATGTATATCTTTATATATACAATATATTTATACACACTATATATATCAACCATCGTGACCCGTATCTACCAGCATCCTCAATGAACATATAATTACAATCTGTACTCTCAGAGAAATGTGGAATAATTTAATAGTCCGCATCGCATGCATAATAAGTGAAGGTAAGCATTCCTGTCTGGCGGAGGCAAAGGTGACCGAAATCGTGTGGATTTGCATCCACCGTAATGAGCATTTTAGCTCCACTCTCTGGCAGAATCATGATGGCAAAAACCCCTCATAATTGCTTTTGCGGCAGGGAGCCTCATGACCCGTCATTTGATTGTCCATTACGGCTGTATTTTCCTGCACATTGAGTCAAATTGAATAAAAGGTGTCCGGGTGTGTGGTGGGGGGTTAAATCCCGAAGGCCGTAATAGCTCTATCACAGACACACACGGCAGGGCAATGTGAAGCACATAATGAGCATCAGGCACATGGATGAGACGCACGGCGGGTTCATGTCTAGCAAAACGGGCTGCCTTGATGGAGCCCAACCATTGTGAATGAAACATAGATGCACCACTACCCAGCATTCGCAGCTATAGATTGCCTAATTTTATTCTAAAGTCTCCTGATGCTTCTCTAAACATTGGGATAGAACCGTTCAAACCTTTTAAACTTTTGAATTGATCAAAGGAAATTCACACAGAAATCCCATTCTTTAAAGCTGACCAATCAGCTGCAAGAATCCAAGACCACAATGCCAATGTTATTGCAAAAATGTTTCATTCGGGTTTTGGTTTTGTGTAGAATTAGGTCCATCTGCTGTGGCTTTGTTGTTGTTTGTTTTTCCCATCATTGTGCTTCAGAAGCTGTAAAGTATTTTTTCTCTTGAACTGCACTAAAAAGAGCCTTTCTTAAAGGGATACTCCACCATTTTTTTCATATTATTAAACTATGTTATTCCCTTAACTAAGACGAGTTGATACCTCTCTCGTGTGTGCACTCAATTGCTCTGGCGCGAGACACTTTGATCACACTTAACTAGCTCAGTTCATTTAATATGGGCAAGCAGAGAAGCAACCAAACACCTCCACGTTTTCCCAATTTAAATACACTTACACGAGTAGAGTAACTCGACCAAGAATGGTGACACAAAATAAAACGTTGCACTTTTCTAAGCATGTAAAGTGGATACTATAATGTATTGTACTATAATGGAATACCACAGCATACAAGTGATTGGGAGCACTTCAAACTGGCGTAGTAATATCATTACTCGTGAAAACTCCTCTCCCTCTCCAGAGTGATATTACTACGCCGAGCGAAATGCTCCCAATCACTTGCTGTGGTTTTACGCCATACATTATAGTTGTACACTAGGGGTGTAACGGTACATGTAATTCGTATTGAACCGTTTCGGTTCGAGGCTTCCGGTTCGGTACGCATACAGAACCGAACAGTTGCTTGGACCATTTTTCCTGCCGGCAAAATTCGTGCTGGCGCGGCCAACACAACGTTGCGCAACATCAAATGGCGAGCGAATGAAAGCAGAACGAAACTGCGCTACTCGTTATGTGCTTAACGGATCAGTTCAGGCCAGCAACATCTGTGCAGCGCGAGCCGATCTCGATCAAGCAACACTGTTACCACACAGCGCTAAGAGATCCGGTAAAGAAAACATTTGAATTCGCCACTGAGGTAATAACATCACTGCAAGATCTAGTGAGATGCATTCACATTTCTCCGTTATTAACTGTAGATCTCTATTAGATCAAACAGCGCTGTCATGGAAACCAGGAGAAACATTGTGCCGTGAATGAACTAGTAATACTTTACGTCCACAGACCAGCAACATTCACCATGGATTTAATATAGTAACACTAACTGGAACCAGTTTGGCTGGAATGGTGAAATGCTTTCAAGTACTTCACACATCTTTTTCCAGCACTTCAAAATTCAAATATTCTATAAATAAATATATATTTAAAGATTATTTTTAATGTGATGGCCAAAACTTTATTTGTTCATCCTTCAAAGATGACCCCCATTTATAAACCTGAAAGTTTCAAAATCTAGAAAAACTCACACCTATTTAAAAATATTTTTTCTTTAAAACAAATAGGAAATTTCTCTGGAATTTCTTTCTTTTTGCTGTATTGAAAATGTACCGAACCGTGACTTGAAAATCGAGGTACAGTACTGAAACCGTGATTTTTGTGTACCATTACACCCCTATTATACACTTTACACGCTTAAAAAAGTGCAATGTTTTATTAGGTATTTTACAAAAAAATATGAGTCCGTAATATTGAAAATTAGTTTAACAATGTAATATATATATATATATATATATATGTGTGTGTGTGTGTGTGTGTGTGTAGACTGTAAAAAACTAAACAAATGAAATACTTGTAGTTATTCTCAAAGTGCTGCATACTGTTGAACTGAACTGTCTGTGATTCTGTCAGAGCAACGGCATAATTGTTGCATTACTTTTATACCAGTAAATACTGTATGTTGTTCTGCAGTCTGCACAATTGAAATTTGATGGCCATAACTCTCTCTGTTGTATAATAGCAAAGAAGGCTTTACCTTGGAATACTTTCTTCCCAAAGGTGAACTTGACCTTGGCCGATTTCAACTTAAAATGGCCATTTGGCCATTTATTGACACGACAACTGTGTTTTGGGGACCTGAAAGTGCAAACTGGTTTCAAAGTGCAAGTTTTTGAGAACAATACCGTTAAATGTCTTAGTGTAAACTTCAAAACACGAATTTGTTGAAACGTGACGTCATGCGCATGCATATTACTGTACATGTACAGTCTATGCCGCGTGTAGTGTTTCTTTACAAAGTGACATCGCCAACCAACATGAACAGCGTTTTTAGTCGCTTATGCGATTTGTGCGAAAATGGATCGTTTTGACAATGGTGTCATTTGTATTCTAAACATTTTTTTCCCTGTTTTTAGTATATCATTGTTGTGACAACGTACCCTTCGGTCTCGAGATCCAGTTTAAATGGTCCCCTCATAATTGGGTGGCGATGGGTTTTCAGAAGCATAGTCGTCCTCCATACAAATCTCAAAATGAGTTCTGGCTTCATTCTGACATGATGCCTTCACTATTCACAATCTATCCAGTTCCCACAGAACTAATGACATGATTTTTCTGGTTGAATCTTCAATTTCACTTAGAAATACCTCAATATGTCAACCAAAATGGTCTAATTTTCAGACTTTTCTTTGCCTGCGAGGCCTTGTGACTGGAGCTGGGACATATTCTCTTCCGTCAACTATTCAGACCATGACAAAGTATTGATTTTCTGCTCAGGTGATTTTAATTAGGCATTTTTAATTAGTTTGCCTATTGTTTGTCCTTCATTCTAGAGTTCAGGCATCGGCCAGAACTGTATCATTCATACAGCAGGCCCACAGTCTTCTGACATAGGCTGTCTCCAGTTGATAAGAGCAAAATCAATGTGTGTGACACTCCCTACAATTAGCTTCCCTAATTAACCATTTGGCCAAGGAAATAGTCACTGCAGGGGGCTGATTTCCAAGCTCGAAGGAAACCAGAGGTCTTGATTCACGAGTTGAACGATTTACAATTCAAAACTGCCAAAAAAAAAACTGTTCATTTTCTATATATACTTGCCCTGAAATTAACAAATCTCTTTTGAGGAGGCCATACGATTAAAAGCCATTAATCTGACTCTAAATGAATGGATTTAGTCTCTACTCTGTTTAATAATGCTTTTTAAACCCTCAAAATGGCCGCTTTTCTTTTTTTTTGGTTTTAAATGTGCCTTTAAGAATGACTTGAACTTATATGATGCACAAATATCTGTGGTGTTAGAAACACAATAGGTTTTCCAGCCTGTCTGCACCTGTTCCACACTATCAGAAGACAATGCAAGATGAGACTCATTGTGTTTATGCAGTAACGACACCCTTGAGTCATCTCCTGTCTGAACATGCATGCCTCCATCACTATCAATAACAATAAATAACTCTTTCTGTGGAAACCCTAAGGGATGGGTGAGATAATGAGCCATATTAACCGTTCTCAACTCATAGGTACCGTGGGCTGCCTTCTTCGGTCAAAAATGACCGAAAACTGTTACGTTTTGAAATGTTTAATTTTTTTTTCTTCATCGGAGGGGGATGAAAATTGGTGACTTTTGTCGTATTACCAATGTGATCACACAAAAAAACTAAGATGATTCGGATAGATCTATAGGTGGGGTCCCAGTGGTGCCTCCAAAAACTATCACCTCTGTTTTTTATCATTCAAATTGAAAAAGTTCAGGGCCATCCAGGCTTTTATGTCTTTGAGGCAATTGAGTAATTGTCCAACAGAGTTATCATTTTTCTTCTTTTAAGAGGTACATAAATCTGACTGTCATAACAGTAGAATGAAATGCCATACTTTCTAATTAAGTGGAAGCAAATACAAAGAGAAAAGTAGAGGACCAAGGACAGAGCCCTGTGGGACCCCACACAAGAGAGGAACCAGAGGAGGAAACACATTCACCTCCACTAACACAAAAAGTTCAATCCGCTAAGTATGACCTAAACCACTCCAGTGCTATGCCACTGATGCCCACCAACTGCCCTAAACGTGAAATCAATATTTCATGATCCACTGTGTCAAATGCAGCTTAGATTAAAAGCACAAGGATCGCAGTCGCCAAAAAGATATCATTAAAAACTCTTAAAAGAGCGGTTTCAGTGCTGTGCAAGGTTTTAAAGCCAGACTGGAAAACCTCTAGTATATTATGTTCATTCAAAAAGGCCAATAATTGACTATGCACAATCTTCTCCAGGATTTTCGAAAGGAAGGGCAATTTGGAAATAGGCCTGAAATTAGTAAAAACCTGCGCTAGATCCGTCAGTTTTTTAAGTGGTTGAACTACTGCATGTTTTAAAATTTCAGGGACCACACCCGAGGTCAGACTACTATTTATAACTACAACCACAGATGGTCCTACAGTGGGGAAAACCTCCTTAAATAGTCGAGGGGACAGCATCATTAGGAGAACCTGAAGGCTTCAAGTGACCAACAACCTCCTCTAAAAAAGAAAAAGTCACCGGCTCAAAATGATCAAAAACAGCCGAGCAGGGGACAGAGATTGAATGGTCTGAAGCTGGAGGTACAATTTGACTAAACTAGGGATGCAAATTATCGATTAATTCATTAATCATTAATTGATTGACCTTATCGATCGATTAACGATTAACTGATAAGCGGAGATTTTCCTGAGAATGTACATTTCTCACTGTATCAATAGAGTCTTTAACATAAGAAGCAAAAATTGCTTATATACTGAATAAAAATGCATGTTATATTGCTCAAATGGTGTTTTATTGTAACAGTTGGGATATGGTACAGAGTGGCATTTATGTAGTTTAACAAAATAAATTATGCACAGAAAATCTAAATACATAAAAAATATTTCTGCACTGGCTCACCTGTTGCAAACATTAAGCAAGATAAAATAAATGTTAATAAAAATTCATATGGGTATGCTTAGCCTTAATATATTAAGTCTACATATAATAATCTATCTGGTAAACTACTTGGATGAAAAAAAAAATTAAACATTAGTAGCAGCACTTGGGTGGAGTATGACCAACAGCTGGACAGGGTCTCTGCAAATACTGCTCAAAATGCTATTTTCCTCACCAAATTAAAGATAATTGTTTTTAATCTAAATAAAGGGCTAAAAAATAAAGGGCTTTAATCTAAAAAAAGATTGTAAAATGTTTCAATATTATAGATAATTAAATTAAATTATTCAATAATCAAATATTACGACTCAACGTGTCACCTCACCAACGTGACGTGCTTGTCAGAATGTTGTGGACGCGCACTGAAAACAGCAACCAAACCCAATGAATTCACAACGATTTAATAAAATAGTGTTCTGATGTTATCTAAGCTGACAGTCACAAATTAATCATTGTTATTATTAGTAACGTTAGTGCATTGCTGGTTGAGCTGCGCGCGCTGAATTAATAACCGCTGAGCACTTTCGTTATTTAAATCAAAGAAACACAACCGATATGAGATTAGTCAGATATACAAAATGAACATAATATTACAAATAATATCTTCACAAAATGACGTGAATGCACAAGTGAACTTGAACCAAGTTACGTGCCATTCAGAATGACTGAATGTTGTGCACGCGCTCTTCCTGGAACAACGTGACAGGGCAACTAAACCCAAATTATTCACCACGTTTTATTGCAATATTGTTCTCTTTATATGTTATGTAATATATGACACTCCCAATAGTCATTATTAGTCGTGCATTGCCGTTTGAGCTGCGCACGGTAAAGATCACGCTTCAATTTTTAACATAATGAGATAAATCAGATATAGACGTACACATAATAAACTATTACAACTTACATTTGCATAAAACAAAAGGCTGCGAATACACACGCAAACGTAGTCATGATGAAGTCCAAACATAACTCCGGTGTGCTCGCTTGCATGTTTTGCGGTTGAGCAGCAGGCACGCGCATAGACCTGATTAATCGATAATGGATAAGTTTGATCGATTAATGTATTATCGACAATTAATCGATAATCGACTTAATCCGTTACATCCCTGAGACTAAACCTAATGCCCTGTTCAGATTACACTTTTTTTTTTGTCTGTTACGATAGTCACTGTGTCAGATTACGCGATTTCGCAATAATAAATCTTGTCGTGTCGTGGACAAGACACAATGTCAGACTACACGTTGCTTCCTGACCTGTCATCGCATGCCGCCTTTACGCGCGTGATGTCATCAAGAAAGCGAAACTAGCGCGTGACTTCGGAAATGAACGTAAACAAACAATGGATGAAGCGGTGAGTGTTGTATTAGCTGTCCTGTGTTCACAGAAATCCGACAATGGACACGTTCCTGGATTGCTCTGGCATTGCCTTTTCAGCGTGAGAAATACACGGTGTGGCGTGTGAGCGTGTGGACTGGTTGAATTGCGTATGTCTCACGGCCATTGCGTAGACTTGAGAACCCTGCTCGAAGAGGACAGTACGGGCCACTCTCTTCGTTTCGCCATTTTTGAAAGTTGTGTACAGAAAAGATGTGCTCCTTTGGTCAACCTCATACATGTGACGGAGCCGTCTGAACGACCATTACAAAAATTAAACATGCTAGTCTTTTTGTCGTGATGTTGTGAGAGCATCGCATACGCGACGTAGGTTGTCTCCCACTATGACACACTATACGAGATGATACGATTCGAATCTTGCGTCCGACGCCCGTTGTCGTTTACGAATCCCCATCTACACCTTACGTCAAACGGATTGTGCCAAAATCGGGCTAAAAACGTGTAATCTGAACCAGGCATAATAGAAGTGACCTTATCAATAAAAAAGCATAGGAAATTTTCACACATAGCAGGGGATGCCTCCATACAAGCATTCTGTGCAGGGCATTTAAAAGTGAGTCAAATGGTGTTAAACAAAACACAAGGCTTGTGACAATTTGCCAGAATAATCTGTGATAAATGTTTCCTTTTAGCATCTTTCACAGTTTCCAGGAAATGACGCCAGCAATCCCTTAACATTTGAAGAGACACCTGCAGTTTGTCCTTCCACTTGCGCTCAGCTTTACTGGACTCACGTCTGGCCGCACGAGTCATGTCATTTAGCCAGGGCTCAGATTTAATTTTAGGCAGCCTGGATTTTAATGGAGCCACAGTGTCTAAAACAGTTTGTCAGGTGGAGTGAAACCATGCGCTAAGCTCTTCTGTGTGCAATACAGACTCAGGAGTGATGGTGTTCTGACTAAAAGCAGCCGAGAACTGAGCAGCAGTGGAAGGGTTAATCATGCGACAGGGCCTTGCAGCAGCGCGAGGTTTAAACAGGAAAGAGCAGTCTCAAATAAGTAATAACACAGGCATGTGATCAGAAAACATCGAGTCACATATCTCTAGATTAAGAACAGGCAAACCATATGATCTTGTGTGGGTCCAGACACAGATTGCACAAGATTAAAAGAATCAATGAGGTTTAGAAAACCCTTTGTCATTGGCTTGTCAGGACAACACACATGAACAATAAAATCCCCAACAATAAGAACACGATCATATTTAGGCATGATTTCAGCCAGAAAATCAGAAAAATCATTCTGTTGTACTTGAGGGGCGATAGACCACAACACACAGCACTGTGTGAGAACGACCAATCTCAAATAAACTCAGCTCAAAGCTACTGAAAGCGGATGACAGCAATCTCTGTTTACATTTATAATGGCTCTTATATACAGTCGCTATTCCTCGTTATAGTTAAGGTAGCAGCAATCATGGTGTAAAAATACTGTAAAAGCGCTGGACTCACCATCACTCAGCCACGTGTCAGTTACACAGAGAAAATCCAATCCTCGGGACGTGAAAAGTTATTTTAAGACAAGTCTTATTTGCTAGAGATCTAGCATTTACCAGCCCAAACCTGGCAGGATCCGCGGCGCTAGATGTTCGTGGAACCCGACACAGAGCCCGCAAGTTGCTGTGATTAACTTCGCGCCAGCGCGGACGAGGAGAGCAAGGGGCCGCGGGGCCGGAACACCTGTTCCGGGCCGACGACAGGGTCAAACGAGCGTCGAGAATAACGAGGCTTGGCATGACTCCAAGCTCAGTCCACAAATGCGTCGAACACCATGCAAGTCGGGCCTTCAACCTCACCTGCCGGCCGCTACGTTTTCCCCGGCGAAGGGTGCGCTTTCGTCGGCGCTCTCGCCGAGAAGGTGGGGTCGGGGCGTGCCAAAGGTGAGCCGGGAGCCTCGCCAGGCAAGGTTTCAGGTCCACCATCATCCAATTTTACTAAATTTTTAACCGAAAATCGCAGATCCAGCAGTGTTGGGCGATCATGCACCAGCAGAGAGTCGACATCCCGGGCAAAAAGCAAAACAAACGGCAAAAACACACAGCAATGACAGTGACAGACGGCATGCCACACACAATGGCGCCATCTTCATTCCAGATACACGCACACAAATAAACTGGCAAGACTGCAACAGCAATATTTTTAGAATATGCAAAATAAAATCAATAAATGAATAAAAAACTTGCTCCGCGCGCACACACACGCATTGTGTTCCTTTTCTAACCCAATGTTATTGTTTGAATGTGATCAGGCAAAACCTGAAACTTATCTAAAAAAATATATATATATTTTTCAAGAATATTAATATTTTATAGTATTTTTAGAATATCTAAATTAAAATGAATAAGATAGAATTAATCATTTATAGCCTACAACAATAGGAATCAAAAAGCATTTCTATGTGCTTACATGTTACAGGACATTTCACACATTTATATATTTTTAAAGCCACTGGATGGCGGTCTTCTCACTTGAATATATATATATATATATATATATATATATATATATATATATATATATATATATATATATATATATATATACATATATATGTGTGTGTGTGTGTGTGTGTGTGTGTGTGTGTGTGTGTGTGTGTGTGTGTGTGTGTGTGTGTGTGTGTGTGTGTGTGTGTGTGTGTGTGTATAAATTCTAAATAATAAAAAAAATATATGTTGAACAACAATATATTTGATTGGTTTTCCTGTGGGGAAAAAAAAACTTTAATTTTAAGGCTTCTGTCTTTTTTGACCAGGAGGAAGTGTAACCCCTAAACGAAGAAGCCCAGAGGGTTAACCTTCCTTTTTCTCTTATGACCAGGTGGCTACATTTACAAAAAGCGAAGGGGACTGAAATGGGAAAATAAGATATAATATAAGCAAGTGCTTTTAAATTTGTGGGTTTGGAAAGGTCACGCATAGTAAGGAAAATTTTGTATTATTATTTTATAGTCAATTTAGAAAAAATCTATCCATTTTGAAACCTATAACCTATTGAACCTATAACTGTAAGGTATAGAGTTCAGAAGTTTGGGGTTGGTAAGATTTCTAAAAACTTTTTGAAAGAAGTCTATTATGCGCACCAAGGCTGCATTAATTTGGTCAAAAATACAAAAATATAATTAAAATGTAATGTATGTTTTAAATATTAATATATATATATACGGTATATATATATATATATGTATGTATGTATATATATATATATATATATATATATAATATATATATATATATATATATATATATGTTGTGCTGCTTAATATTTTGACAATATAATAAAAATGAACAATGATAAAAATCTGAATTTTGTTTTAGGACTTTGTTTTACAAAAAAAAAATATATTACTGTGGTGAGTGGCCATTTGATGTCCAATAAACAAATAAAAATAAACAGTTGAGGGCCACTGATATAATGTAGGCTCATCCAGTTATGCAAAAAAATTCATATCACATACGCATGCACACATATCATGGGCAGCTAGTCGTAAACAGGAGGTTAAATGTCTAAAATTCAAGAACTGATTGATAGCCTGTCTCCTCTAAGACGTGAATGAAGGCAGAAGCATAAATAAGGGAGACGGTAGATGTGAAGAGGCAGGCTGCCTGCGTTCCAAGGCCTGCGAACACTTCACACGCTCTCACACAAGAGAAATGAATCTCATTTTCTGAAAAGAGGCTGATATTAATACCAAGAAATACCACAGAAACGGGGTGTTTTAGCAGGCCGCTCCTTTGAACACGGCAAGGCTTTTTCTCTCTCTTGAAATGAATTTGAAGGAAATGTTTGAGTATTTTTAGGTCAAATCATTTCCGAGGGTTTTTTGTTGTATTAATTCCAACGGTACGCCCCTTTGGATTTTAATTACGTTCTGTTACTTTTTTTACAGATTTTATATATACTTAATGAGGATTCATTAGGTTACTTGCGATGCGGAATGTGTTTGTTGTCGCCATATGAGAACAAGGAAATGTGCAATTAAATTCAGAGCGTGCCGGTCGTGAATTTAGAAACATGGTAACATCTGAGAAACATCCTAATTTCTAAAAAAGGCCAATAATCAACATGTGTGAGGGTAAAGGGTGTGTAAATTAATTTAGACAAGGATTAAAATTGCCTTATTTGAGTCCCAGATTGTCCTTTTTGTTTCTTCGCCAGTGGCCCATAAGCTTGTAATGGTTGATTTCTGTCGCTTAGGGAAGTGTCAGTCTACAAACAAGGTTTAGCACACTTATTAAATCAGAAATATACCCCTTCCATGCTAGCAGGATGAAAACAAACAGAGCTCAATAACCCCTGTCTAACATTTGCATTCGCTTTCTATTGTTTTTTTTTCTTGAGCTCTTCTTTAGCCACTTTCAGACCAAAATTGTTTGCAGTGTCTGATCAGTTGTTAATAAAGTGGCATTCAAGTTCATACATGAAGAAATAGCACATGCATTATAGCAAAGTCTATCATAGACATCAATCTTTTGTACTGGGCTTTTGTTTGGTTGTTTGTTTGATGAAAGCTGAAAAAAAGAGAATCAACCAGGACTTGAAGAATTGGCTCGTCTATCTAAAGGGCCGTCTGACCTTGCTTTGTGATTTTAGAGGCATCATTGTGCATTGAAGTGGAGTTCAATTTAGTCATACTTGAGGCTGCGAGTTCAGAGAATAAACAGAGGCTCTGTCCTTTCGGGAGAAATACGGTGAATAGTTCACATTCTCGCAAAGACATTATTGAAATAATACAGAGCCGTGCCAACAGATTTAAAATACAACATTTTAAATACTCTTTTATACTGAAACAAATGGCACAGATAGGCCTAAATATTGATCGCTTTGTAGTTTTGGGCCGAGAATTAGGTAAACGTATGTTATATAAGCATTGCTAGTATTCATACAAAATTTCTCCATAGTTTAGTCAACAATTAGTGGTTCTTTAAACGACCCTTACAAGTCTTAAAGTCCCCCTGTGGTGAAAATCAAGTTTTTAATGTTGTTAAATGTCTATGTTGTGTTTTTAATATCCTTTAAGACAAACCATGTGCAAATTCATAAGTCAACACCATTACCTAAACACGATTTAAAATCGCTGGTGTTTCTGACATCACAAACTACTTTGTAACCAATCACAGCAACGTGTGGATCTCGATCTGGTGTGAGTGAGTGGAGGCGGGGCTAATTTGCATATTCATAGAGCCATGTATACTAAATTAGGCAGTTACATTCAAGCTATTTTAAGGCAAGAAGAAATTTTGGTAACACTTTACTTGAAGGGGTGTCACAGTGTCATTAAAGCTACACTGTGTAACTCTCTTAGTCTATCTTAGCTAAAACACTTAGTTCTTTCAAAAATATATGTGCTTATTAATGTATATTTACTTCATTCAAGTAATAAAGTATTCTCGTGAGTGTGTAATATGCCATTGAAAATACATACGGGTAAGGGGTTCTAATGTCGGTCGCCATGTTGCCCCTCCATCTTGAAAGTACATTAGCCAAAGAGGGACATACCCGTTAATTCAAGCTTCGCCTTTCGCTTTACGTTTGAGTTAACACTCATGGACGAGGTCGAACTGGAAGCCATGTTAATCTTGGACTACACTGGCCACCGTAGGAGTTAAAACGAAATTGGAATTGAGGAACAGAAACTAATATTCACTGGATGGTCATATACATTTTCACCGCTAGATGGGGGTAAAAATCACACAGTGTAGCTTTAAGTGTTATTCGCTCAGTTATGACATTGTTTGAGATGTCTAGGGGCTGTTTACACCTGGCCACTTCATGTGTTTTCTCAGATCGGATAGCTTTCCGATTTATCAAAACGATTCAATTTACACCTGGTCACATCAATGTGTTTTTGCAAAACGGATATAAATCCGATCTTCAATGCATGCGCTATATGCAGGTTTAATAAAGTGCATGTCACCGAAAGCAACAGATATGAGCTGAATTTTATTGATCATCGGCTAATTTCAAAATCAGCAAAGACAGCAATTAGAGAGAGCGGCAACAGAACTGGTAAGATCATTTCGTTTCTTTACTTTTAATGAAGATGGTAGTGTTAAGTGTCTGCGACTTACTTTCACTTTGATTTGCGATTCGCGTTGGCTTGATAGATGCTCAGCTGCTCATCTGAGGTGATGTGTGTCGCAGTAGCGTCGTCATACAGTATCTGACTAAAATAACATGACATATAGCCATTATAACTTTTTAATGACAAATTCAATTAGTAGCACTGTCGTTGAGGTCACGAAAAATAAACATGACACAGTTATAATTGTCTCATGACAGCCAATGTCAAAGCCAACCACATGACAGTTTAAATAAATTTACGTGATCAAAGATGACTTTTAATGGATACAATTATTGACTACAGGGGGACTTTAAATCTAAGAGCACCTTTCAGTCCCTTGTGAGCTGAAATGCACACCATGCAAACCAACTCGTCTGCTGTAGAGAGACAAAGTGCTGCGTTTCATCACTGCCATGTCACTCTACACTGGAACCAGAATGACGCCCAATGAGAACTGACTACTGACAGTGTAGCCAGACAATAGGGGGGTGGGCGCCTGTGGAGGATGTATCCAGCGTGGCAGAATTTGCCCCTCTTCTCGCCCCACTGCATCCTCTCATCTGTGCGACGGATGCTTTTCTTGGTGGAACAGAGTGACTTAAGAGCAGCCAGTCATTTATAATGCCCACATTGCATGACTGGGGGCCTCAGAGGGCGAGGATGTGGGCAGAACTGCACGGTGCGTGCTCAGTGCCTGACCCCTATTTTCACAGAGCCATGCAGAGATAGACTACTTACCACTGCCTGCTGGGCTGCGTCTGCTTCGCTTTCAGTTCAGACAAATACAATTTATTAATTTATTTTAAACTCTAGTCAGCTCATCAATCTGAACATAGTTTGTACATATGACTTGCGTTCTACTAATTTGTTTATAGACAATAAAAATATTGATCACAAAGAAACGTTGTATAGTACAATGTATTTGATTCACTTTTATTTTAAAAGCCATTTTATGTTGTTTAGAATGGATCACTGATTAATGCTGCTGTGCTGCCACCTACTGGCCATATATGGTAACTAGAAATATTTTAGTGCAGGATTGGTGATGTCATCCTCAATACGTTTGATTCTCTTTTTCAGGAGACAGCAGATTACACTAATGTCCAGGAGCTGAAGTATTTAGACTTGGTTATATGCGAGTCGCTCAGACTCTACCCACCTGCATTCAGGTATGACAGTTGCTATTTAATAACCGGTTGATAACACATTGGGCATTGAACTAGCATGCACTTTTCTAAATCTTAAATATCATGTTTATTGTGTGTTTCATCACAGGTTTGCACGAGATGTTCAGCAAGAATGTGTCGTGAATGGCCAACTTCTGCCTAAAGGATCATCTCTGGAAATCCCTACAGGTTTCCTTCACTATGACCCGGAGCACTGGACCGAACCTACGAAATTCATCCCGGAGAGGTGAACCGTCTTTCAGCCAGTCCTTTCTAAGCAGAACAGTTTTTGTAACAATGATCATTTATATTTATGATGCTATGATGGCTGTCAGCATTGCACATCACAGACTGATCTCATGAAATGGCGTATGTATGACACGCCAATTGACCCTTTGCTAAGCCACGCCCGAAAACCACCACTGGCCAATCGTGTCTTAGCAACCGTAACTATGCGCGGGAGGTCTGGCAAGCTTTCGAGCGAGGCAAACATGCTGAAGCATTGTGCGTATGGATTGCGCAAATCTGATACCGGTCTCCTAAAAGTTTGGACGGGGGAGAGGAATAGTTTTCCTTCCAGAAAATCTAAATGAAGGGCTTGATCAAGCAGTGTGGGAGACCCACTACTGGTAAATGTCGACATGATAAACAAAAACACCTAACGTTATTGCTTGGAAATATTGACGGTTCTTTGGTCATAATGATATAACGTAAAATAAGACAATTAAATTTAAAGACAAGACAAAGGCTCACTGACATACTTTAAAATATACACTCACCGGCCACTTTATTAGGTACCCCATGCTAGTAACGGGTTGGACCCCCTTTTGCCTTCAGAACTGCCTCAATTCTTCGTGGCATAGATTCAACAAGGTGCTGGAAGCATTCCTCAGGGAGTTTGGTCCATATTGACATGATGGCATCACACAGTTGCCGCAGATTTGTCGGCTGCACATCCATGATGCAAATCTCCCGTTCCACCACATCCCAAAGATGCTCTATTGGATTGAGATCTGGTGACTGTGGAGGCCATTTGAGTACAGCGAACTCATTGTCATGTTCAAGAAACCAGTCTGAGATGATTCCAGCTTTATGACATGGCGCATTATCCTGCTGAAAGTAGCCATCAGAAGTTGGGTACATTGTGGTCATAAAGGGATGGACATGGTCAGCAACAATACTCAGGTAGGCTGTGGCGTTGCAACGATGCTCAATTGGTACCAAGGGGCCCAAAGAGTGCCAAGAAAATATTCCCCACACCATGACACCACCACCACCAGCCTGAACCGTTGATACAAGGCAGGATGGATCCATGCTTTCATGTTGTAGACGCCAAATTCTGACCCTTCCATCCGAATGTCGCAGCAGAAATCGAGACTCATCAGACCAGGCAACGTTTTTCCAATCTTCTATTGTCCAATTTCGATGAGCTTGTGCAAATTGTAGCCTCAGTTTCCTGTTCTTAGCTGAAAGGAGTGGCACCCGGTGTGGTCTTCTGCTGCTGTAGCCATCTGCCTCAAAGTTCGACGTACTGTGCGTTCAGAGATGCTCTTCTGCCCACCTTGGTTGTAACGGGTTGTTATTTGAGTCACTGTTGCCCTTCTATCAGCTCGAACCAGTCTGGCCATTCTCCTCTGACCTCTGGCATCAACAAGGCATTTCCGCCCACAGAACTGCCGCTCACTGGATGTTTTTTCTTTTTCGGACCATTCTCTGTAAACCCTAGAGATGGTTGTGCGTGAAAATCCCAGTAGATTAGCAGTTTCTGAAATACTCAGACCAGCCCTTCTGGCACCAACAATCATGCCACGTTCAAAGTCACTCAAATCACCTTTCTTCCCCATACTGATGCTCGGTTTGAACTGCAGGAGATTGTCTTGACCATGTCTACATGCCTAAATGCACTGAGTTGCCGCCATGTGATTGGCTGCTTAGAAATTAAGTGTTAACGAGCAGTTGGACAGGTGTACCTAATAAAGTGGCCGGTGAGTGTATTTCATCATTCTGTTAATCGACGTCCTACTGAACGTTCCCCCTGACTAAGTTACTTAAACTCAATCCGATTCGCGGCTCTCTCGGTATTAGTTTTGTTCCACAAGATTTATGGATAAACTGTTTGATTTATAATTATTAGGATTTTCACATACCCTGCTGTGCATGTACATAGCTGTTCCTCAATTTGTGTTTCCCATTTGAATGGTCAGCATATGAGGCGGTTGCTGCTTGCGCTGGGACAATAACGTTAGGCTTTAGCTTCAATTTTTAAGAAATTATTCTCTAATCGGTTGCTTATTATGTCGTGAATATATCCCTCGAATGCAATACTGCAGTCCCTTTTGTCTCGCTCTCTCAGATATTTCACTTTTTCGTCGAAAATTACTAATTATCTCATTGGGAATGTCTGACACCGGTGCAGACACACTGTAATAGATTGTGCCAGCCACGAAAGCTTGACAGGCGTAGCAACAGTAACTAGGGAGGGCGGGGCTTAGCGAAGGGTCAATTCGTATTTCCATTTTTGGCGTGCTATCAACACGCATAATCGCTTTTCAGCGTGTTTATGAACGCCGCTGACTTAACGTTATTACTGTATATACAAATATATGACCTATACCCCAACCCCATCCTCGGAAAAAAATATCACTTCCCAGATGTAGATCTACATTTTGCTTCGGACATTTAACGGCGTGTACATACACGCGGAATCACTCGGACATTTAACAGCGCAGACATAGCGGATAGCTCAAAATGCATAACACGCCACTTGACTTGAAAGTGGTGTCTATGTTTACGCAAAGTCATGATGTCATGTTGCCATGACAATGATGTACTAAACAAAATGTTTTTAAAAGTTTGCGTTTTTCAGGTCCCCAAAATGCTGTTGCGGTGTAAATTAACGTCCAAAACAAGCAAAAATAACAGTTTTTAGTTGAAAATGGTGTTGTGTAAATGGGGCCTTCGTTTAGCGTAGTTACATATACATTGCCATTCAAAAGTTTGGGGTCAGTAAGATTTTTTAAAAAGAAATTTGTTCAAAAGTGATAGTAAAGACATTTATAATGTTACAAAGGATTTCCATTGCCAGTATTGTTCTTTTGAATCTTTCTATTCATCAAAGAATCTTGAAAAAAGCGTATCATGGTTTCCACAAAAATATTAAGTAGCACAACTGTTTTCAACATTGATCATATTAAGATTTTTTTTAGCACCCAATCAGCATTTTAATGATTTCAGGGATCATGCGACAATGTTGAAAATTCAGCTTTGACATCACAGGAATAAATGACATTTTAAAATATATTAAAATATTTAAATTGTAATAACATTTACTGCATTTTTGAGCATAGGAGACTTCTTTCAAAAACATTTAAACACTTTTGTACGGTATCTTACAGAATATTTTGTAGTTCAGATCCTCTATTTTCCCACAATCTGTACACAGCTATTTCTCCATTTTGTTTGCCAGACTCCCATGTGATGTACTCACAATGAACTCTGTATTTGTCTCAGGTTCACTCCAGAAGCCAAGGCCAGCCGGCATCCATTTGTGTATCTGCCTTTTGGAGCGGGGCCACGCAGCTGTGTGGGCATGAGATTGGCCCAGCTGGAGATTAAAGTGGCTCTGGTTCACATATTTAGGAGGTTTAACGTTGTGGCCTGCGAGGACACAGAGGTTTGTCATTGTTTGACTGGAAAAGTGCAGTTTTAGAATGCATGTAGCTTCTGTTTTCCAATATTTTCTCTTTCATGTCACACAGGTTCCTCTGGAATTAAAGTCGAACACCACCCTCGGACCCAAGAATGGTATTTTTGTCAAAATCACCAAGAGGGAGACTTTTGAGGATGAGTTCTGATACGGTTTCAGTTCTCAGCTGCAGTCTGATTTTAATCAAATTATTTAGAAATCATATTACTTAATCTTGAATCATATGACAAACATATCTATAATAATTGTTTGATTAAAACTGATTTCAACACAAACAGTATCACATGCTGTATTTGATAAAAGGAACTGGGATGAGACGTTTTGCCTTGTTGCCCACAAGGTATTTGATTTTATGTTGATTATTACACTGTTACTTTATATTATGTAAATATACAGTCCAGTACCAAAATTATGAGATTATTGAGGTTCGGAGTGTACAGCTTGCTTTTGTGTGGCATTATCTTGGCATAACTCATTTAGTTGAATGTTTACCTTCGAGGTATGAACTGTAAATTTTGACAACATATTAAAATGATTTGAAATTGAAAGTATTAATGATGAGTAAATAAATGGTTTATCGCACAATATATTTATCTCCATCCTCATTGTTTGATATCAAGCGTCTTAGACCCACACATGAGAGTCAGGTGTGTGAATGTAAAGAGCTTTAAACCACAAAACTTTTCGATATAACTCTCTGAGAGTTTGTTTTGTATATAAACCATAGATAGTCTGTAAAAAAATGTAGAAATAAACCCAACTTACTGTAAACGTGGACGGTTCTTGGCCTGAAAAGCCGCTGAGGGGAACTGAGTCGTCTCAAAGACCCGATTTCCAAGACGTCACATCTCAGTCTTGCCACCAGGGGTCGCAGTGACTTACCAATAATATCGAAACTGCTACTTGCCTACTCATGATTTCCTGGTAAAATGTTTTATTTTATTTTTTTATTTCCTGGTTAATGTCCTTCTTCACCTTGCTTGTTTTTCACTGTATTATTAAGCTCATAGTTGATCTCCTTTATTAGTGAATAAAATACAAATAAAAGTTGCTATTTTGTTCTGGATATTACATGCTGCAAATATTTCATAGTTATTTGTCAAACTTTATTGTTTATAGCCAGAGATGTATAGTAACGAAGTAGAACTACTTAAGTACTGTACTTAAATACTAAAATGCTGTATCTGTACTCTACTAGAGTATTGTTTTTTTCTCATACTTCTACTTTTAATTCAGTAGATATTTTCGATGAATTTAATACTTTTACTTCGATATTTTTTAATGTTCTGCTAGTTACTCGTTACAATTATACAATTTTTACGAATCATTCGTGGCAATCACATGCCAGCTTTATAGGGTAATGGTATTGATTGACACACACATTGACAACTAATGCATGGGTTGTCCTGCAATGACATTTTTTTGGCGCCCGCCAAAGCAAATTTGTATCCCGCCAAAGCGCCTTATTTGATTGCTACACTGTAAAAAATAAATAGTAAAAAATAAATAAAAAAAGTAAATACTAGTGAAAAAAACAATGTAATTTACTTGAAAAAGTTAGTTCAGGCAAGAATTTTAAAAACTAAGTAAATTCCATATCAGTACTTAATTCAAGCGAGTAGAAATGAAAGTGTAAACTCAATAAAATTAAGTAAAAATTACTCAACTTTTCTGATACTGGGGTTGCCATCATGCACTGGACTTTGAATAATTAGGCTCATTTTTCACTGGTTTCCAGCTACACTTATTTATCATTGATTTTTGTTGTCCGTATTAGTAACTTGCCATTTTGTGACATTTCAAGTAAATTTTTTGCTCAAAATGACATATTCAAATACAAAACGACCCATCAAATGTTACCGCCATTGTGTATTGTCTACCAAGTATTGAGGTGTTTGCATTCACATGATGTTTAACATCTGACATGATTACTTAGATGATCTAAGTACATCAGCACATACTCTAAAAGACTAATAAAATTTAAGATTATTGTTTTTGTGAAATGTAATACAAGGCAAAGGAAATCGATATTAATCAACCTTTTACTAGCCGAGTTAAAATTACTTTTTTTTGTAAAGTTTACTTAATTCCATATTCCAAGTAAATTTACCTTAAAGATTTCTAATTAAAGCTACTGATGAATATGTTTAGGTTTTTACTTGGCAAATCTTTGTAAATTTACTAGCATTTTCTGAGTGAGATAGTTTAGCAAGCATTTTTCAAGTAGATCCTACTCCAATTTTTTTACAGTGTAGTTCAAACTTTTGACTGCTTTCTTTAATAATTACATGACACAATACTTGTACTTTTACTTTTAGTACTTAAGTAGTGAATTTTTAAATAAACTACTTGCAATACTTAAGTAGAAAAAATGTTGAATACTTTAGTACTTCTACTTAAGTGTGGTGCTTAAAGAGCATTTCAACTTCTACTCAAGTCACTTTTTTGATAGAGCAATTGTACTTTTACTCAAGTCCGGGTTTCTAGTATTTTATACATCTCAGCAGAGCTGTACTTTGAACATCATTTTCAAAGAATGTGATGGGTGGAAATGTCAAAAACAAATACTAACAGAGACTGATGTAGGGGTAGTACACAATAAAAAAAAAAATAAAAAAAATTGTCGTTATGTACTTAGCCTACACAGGAAAGGTGATCGTCTTAATTTACCATAAAAGTGGTGCACTATATTTTAAGTCATCTCATGCTATAACTGTGACAGACCGATATTTAAGTTCTAGACATTCATCCTATACCTTTTCACATTCATGAGATGTAGCATATTATGTTTTGTTGATGAATTATTTAAATCAGATCTTTTCAATGAATCAACTAATTAAAATAAAGTTAAACTTGATCAAATCACACCTTTTTTCTATTGACGCAATTTTAAATGTTTTGGTAAACGTTGTATTTGGACTGAATTGTATATTCTTTTTAAAAAATAACTGTAATTATAATGAAAATAATAGTACAAACAACCGGTCTGTAACAGTATTGGTAGTTTAATTCCGTCCACCTCATTGAACATAAAAAAAAAAATTAGTAATTCTCCAGTAATTCAAGGGCTTGAGTTAATGCTCAGTGTTTGTACAATTCTCAAACTCATCATTTACCTTTAATATTCTGCATTAAAATCTATAAATCTAGTGCAATAAAACTGAATTATTGATTGATTTATAGTTATAGTATAGGTGTATATATAGTATATACTTTTGACTATACAACTGATATGGTATTAAAACCAGATTAAAACCTTTTTTTTTCAAAGCCAATAAGGAAATGCAATGGAATGATTGCACCTAATACATAAAGATTTTTATTCCTGTTATGTCTGCCACAGATGATTGTTTAGTTAACCTAATTATGATTAAACAGTTACCTAATATGTAATACCCTACAAATATTTTCTGGAAAAAATATGTTAAAGCGTTGAAGATTTCAGTGATGTTCAGTGATGAGTATATAACCTGCTTTCGATTACTGAGAATGTTTCAATGTGTCAAATATTTAAAAATAGCTTGATTGCACAAATTAAGAGTATTCAATGATGTACTCGGGATAGATCTGGAATTTCTCAAACACAACAAAAATGGCTGGGTTAGTCTCATTGTCTACACAGCTGTTGTAAAAGCTTTGACTGTTGGGTTTCTGTGGAGGACGGAGAAAACCACTGTTACCCCTTGTGAAGTCTCCGACCAGCACCAATGCCACAAACATCTTCTTGGTCTTGCCGTTCCTGGATTTTGCATATCTGTCAGAGTATGAAGCATCTCTGGCAAAATAGCTACCTGTAAATCATTAAAAATCAATTCAGAAACATACAATAATATTAAATAACTTTCATTGTACATGATATGATGAAGAGATGGTATATGCTGCAAAGATGCATGAATACCTTTTCCATAACTTGTCCCATGACTGCCACAGATCCTCCAGTCAAAGTTCTGCTCACAGATGGCATCTATGAAAGACTCATCCGTACCATGGAAAAGGTAACGCTGGTTCACAGCATTCCCTCCATTCTTCAAAATCATTTGTTCTTTTTGCCTAGAAAAAAAAAACATGGTATAATGGGTCACTTGGATCAATAAACTGTGTATGCCATTCAATATACTATTATTACCCACTTAGAATGTAAATAGAGTCTAGAGTAAATAAAGTGTTTTTAATATTAAATATTCATGTTATTAAAACACTTATTAATATTAAAGTTGTCATAAAACGTAAGTTGCGGTAGTCTTTTTTCTCCCCCTATTGCAATGTGCAGTACATCTGAGTGAAACGGCTTTGTTGAGCAAGAAAAGAAACGTAGGCTGGGACTTCATTTTGTCCATCGGGAATTGATTGGATCATTGTGATCCCAAAAATCATCAACAGAGAAAAGAATGTATGTGGGAGGGAAAGTTGTTCTGGTTAAAGATTACAAGGGCACGTTCATTTAAAAATGTGTATAATAAATACTGCAATATTCCATTTTAATAGCACATTTTCCAAGCAAAATACCAAGTTATAATTTAAATAACTATAGTAGTTATATTGTTCAAATCAAAGATTAAAGCTACACTGTGTAACTCTTTTAGTTTATTCTTAGCTAAAAACACTTAGTTCTTTCAAAAATATATGTGCTCATTAATGTATATTTACTTCGTTCAAGAAATAAAGTATTCTCGTGAGTGTATAATATGCCATTGAAAATACATACGGGTAAGGGGTTCTAATGTCGGTCGCCATGTTGCCCCTCCATCTTGAAAGTACATTAGCCAAAGAGGGACATACCCGTTAATTCAAGCTTCGCATTTCGCATTTACGTTTGAGTTAACACTCATGGATGAGGTCGAACTAGAAGCCATGTTAATCTTGGACTACATTGGCCACCGTAGGAGTTAAAACAAAATCGGAATTGAGAGGAACAGAAACTAATATTCACTGGATGGTCATATACCTTTTCACCACTAGATGGGGGTAAAAATCACATAGTGTAGCTTTAAGAATTTGTTTACTTTATGTTCATCCCACATTCATGGAACATGTTCATAGTTCAAGTGATAAACTACACCTGTGAGATTTTGAGGGGAAATGACTTTGAAAGTGAACTCCGTTCGGAAAAAGCTCTAGCATCATTTGTTTGTGGATCCAAAAAATCTGACGGTCCAAAATTGTATAATGGTATAATTATAAAAAAGTATAATATCTAATGATCTTGTGCAAATGAACTTTCTTCTAGTAGTAATGTTATTTTTCTAGTCAAATATTATATACAGTAGAAATATATGAAAAAAAACATACCACTGAAAGACCTTCCAGAGAGAAGGATTCTGCACTCTTTCAATGCTGTGAATGATGCTTTTGGCCATTGTTCTACTAAACATTGAACCCACCCTTTGGTACTCCTTGGAAGAGCTTTGCAAAGGAATAATCTAAGGGAAACATTACACTGTTTTAGATTCAGAAAGTCTGTTTTATTAAATGACTGACGACTAACATAACATAACAGTCGCTTTGGATAAAATGCTTGAGTAGTAAGAGTAGAAAAACTAATCTTCATTTACAGTATAACCCCAAGTACAGTACAGAATTGATTCCCATAACGTTTAATAAATGCTTGACCTCTCTGTACTCAATGCGATTGGACTATGTACCTTGTAAGTGGAGCTAGGAAGAGCTCCTTTGTCCCAGTAAGGAGGAACATCCACAGAAGAAGATGCTGAGCTGTCTGGAGACTCGCTGCTAATCAAAACATAATACACTAAAGTGCACTGAACAACAATTAAATCATGTTCAATGTGCGTGCATGTAATAGACAAGTGGTAGAGTATATCCTACCCCTTGATTTTGCTCTTGACATCTTCGGAAGAAACAAAACGGGGTCTCCTTCTAACGTCCCTTTCAGTTTTGTACTTCAGATTTTGCTGACACATCTCTGAAAATGATTTGCCAAAACATCATGTCAACTCTATTTTAGTATTATTGATGGTAACAGTTTAGTTTAGGGTCCAATTCTCACTATTAGCATGCATATTCCTATGATATTGGCTGTTTATTAGTACTTATAAAGCACATTTTAAAGGGGGGGTTGACTGCGATTTCACTTTTTTCATTTTAAATAGTGTGTAATGTTGCTGTTGGTGCATGAACAGTATCTGCAAAGTTGCAGCGCTGAAAGTTTAGTGTAAGCAGAGATATCGTCTTTTAAAAATCAGGAAGTATAATTGCCTCCAAAAACGACTCGATTGGGACTACAGCTGGGTTATGGTACGTCACTAACCTACACATTTGCATCAACCCCTCCCTCAGAATATGCAGAAAATGGCATGCGCATATTTCTGAGGCACGTCGACTCGTCGAAGTGTGTTGTTCACGCAACTGTCAGGTCTTCTGTGTTCGGCTTCCCATATTCTTCCTCAACAATGGATACAATTTATGTTTGATTATGTTCCTGAAAATGACGATCGTAATCTAGCGAGTTCAACCCCGGATTCAACAAGAAACTGTTACTAAAACATGAAGCAATTCCGACTTTAAAACAAGAGGCAGCAGTTATTGGGCCACAACCTGTAAGTAGGCTAAGACTTCATCATTTTAAATGTATTTGCATGTATAATTTAAGACGTAGCCTTGTGTTTTATTTTTTTCAAATGCCAGCGCTGGCTTTATACTAGCCACTACATAGTTAGACTATGCTATTTTGTATCTACGACAAATGCGTACAAACATTATGGACCTGAATTTTCTATAAGTACTAATGTTTTAAACGTATTTTTCATGTATATATGCTTTATGACGTTATTTTCGATTTGATCAAGAACGTAAACTTGCCAACGCTGTTTGAGTATAACATTAGTAGCCAGTCAGTTGCTATCGTTGCCAGTCAGATGCTCTTCATCACGGCTTTCTTGGTCTGATTCTGCCTGAAACTGATACTGCAGTTCGACACATATTTACATCTGGACCGGAGCTCATGACACGCCCGTAAAGGTAATGGGCGTTAATCTTCCGGACAACGTGAGCGACAGTTTAGCCAATCACAACACACTGGGCCAAACTAACCAATCTGAGCCCGCTACGTGATTCTGATGGAGTGTTTTCATAGAATCAGGAAGTGAACCGCATCATTCAGGGGACAGAGGAGAGCGCGGCTGACAATAAAGGTGCAATTTATGAAAAATAAGACTTTTTAAAAAAGAAAAACCACGAATACATGTTATATTGCACCATATAAATACAATCATGCAAAGAAAAAAAGCAGTCAACCCCCCTTTAATGCCGTTTTCTAATCTGCATGACAATATTCTACATTCCTAATCCTACCCAATACATACATGTGACAACTAACGTACTAACTATTAATACACAGTAATTAGGAGTTTATTGGGTAAAAGTCATAGTTAATAGTTAGAAGTGTGACCTTATTTATATATTATTATAGGATTTATTGTTTTGTATTACCTTTATTTTTATGTTCAATTTTGTTATAATTTAGGTTAGTAATTGTATGTGCTTTTGTCATTGTTATTCTTTTTTTTTTTTGTTAATTGCCAAAGCAACACTTCTAATGCTTATTTAAGTTTTTCATCAAATATTTAGAATTTATTTCATCTTTATTTTAATTAGTTTTAGTTAACAGTAACAACCCAAGTACCTTTTAATTTGAGGACGTATTGATGGTTCTGTGAAGTGAATGAGATTTCCTTTTCTCTGTCAGCCAGGTAATGTTTTCAAGGTCTTCTGAGGTGACTGACGCCATGAGTTTAGAATCCTCCTGTAAGATTCACATAATAACGGTTGTGAAATGTAGTTAAAAAGCTAACAGGTTGTTTGTATAATATATTGACACAAATAATTGTATTATTCTTCAAGAACAAGTTTTAGAATATTTTTTTTTAAGAGGTTATTGCGTTGCAAATGTGTCACTGACCCCTTTCCCATACTCTGTCCAACCTCCCTTGTCATTCCTCCAGTACCAGATCCATTCAGTGGTCAGAATGAAATGGGGTGGTTTCAGTAACAGATGATGCTGTGGACAGCCGACGGACTTCTGACGCTCCACAAGTCATTGACATGAAGTCCACTACCTGATGATGCCCGAGCTGCTCTGGGTAATGCTGCAATATGGAGAACACAACAAGTGGGGAAAAAGGGTGTTATAAAATGACCACTGACAGATGACCAAAAAAAAACCCACTACAATTACTGGCCACTTCAGGTGCACATGTGCAACATGTACAATCTTTAATCGCCTATTTTTCCAATCAATTTTCCATTTTTCACATCTTTCACACATGACTTAATAAAACACATTTTATTTTATATGAAGCGGGTCTCCTTATAGGAGCAGACATATTAAGATCACATGACTAGCTGAACACTGCTGATTTCATCTCAGTAACCTTCCCTTTCATTGGACAAAAAAAAGATTAATCACGTACAACTGACAAAGCATTTCTAAAAGGCCATCGGTTACTTTGGCAAGTGATGAAACTGTATTTTTGCAACATTAACTGTTATTAGAAAACCCATTTATATATATATATATATATATATATATATATATACATACATATATATATATATATATATATATACACATATATATATATATACATATATATATATATATATATACACATACATAACGAGTAAGTGAACGAATTTACTGTTTCCCCCATTACAATGCCGTTACCGTTAATGACAATAACATGCGACGTTACTATAGCCTAATTGAGCTCACTGAAGCGGTTTCCATCTGAGTAGGCTCTCTCTCTGCCATAGGACCTGCAAAGTTTTTTTCTCTGGTGTGTGTGTGCGTCTGTGTGTGTTATGAGGCGCCAGACTGAGACTAAAGGCGGAGAGCGACGGCGCGAGGTCTCGACAATGCGTGAGTAGAGTGTGTTCGACAGCGCGCTTGACTGCGCGAGACTGAGTGTGTCCTAGCATTATATAGTTTGTTTATAAATAAATTACAAATTTCAGCATTAGAATAATCTCTGTAGCCTATTGGTATCATCTGCAACACTTTAATTAACTTACATGGTTATACAAATAAAATCTAAAAAATAACCTGCATGGAACGTTCTGGGAATTCGGGTTCTGGGAGCACTTCTTGTTAAACTGTTTATCACTTTTAATTTTCACTACAAAGAGTGTAATATATATATTTTTTAATATTATTTATCTCATTTTTGGTACATTTAATCATAATTTAATCTTAGACTTATTTGTTGGCCAGTTGTGGTCTGTGCAATATTAAATATTAAAAGTTGTAAACTTAAACCTAAAATTATGTTTTATTGTTCTACTATAGTAATGATAATATTTAAAATAATATATTGAATTTTATAGGCGTCTCTCACATTGTCCCACAGCAACATTACGATAGTGTAGATTAGTGTACAATGTTTTGTAATAATAATTTATTACATAGTGTCCATTTCATTAATTTAACATATTTAAAATTGGGAGCATCTAAGTTATTTGACATAGGCCTATTTTAACATTTTAAAAGTAACTCAATAGTTACTTTCTCTCATAATTAGTTACTTTTATGATTATTTAACTCAGTTACTAACTCAGTTACTATTTGTGAGAAATAACTAGTAACTATAACTAATTACTTTTTAAGTAACATGCTCAACACAGTATATATATATATATATATATGTGTGTGTGTGTGTGTGTGTGTGTGTGTATCTTTTTGTACCACAGAACATTAGCTGGATTGCAGTATTCCTTCTCAACCTCCTCTTCATTCGATAAGTCACCCCATGTAGTTCCATCCTTCTGCAATATCTGCCATTTATAGGGTAGATGGTGGTGAAAACGGGCACACTTGTCTAGAGGGAACAAAATGATGGGATGTCAAACACATTGCTTTGAGAATATAACACACTTAATCAAATGTTTTTTTGTTTAATGTAAAGAGGTTTTTTGGTCCCATTTTGTTCCCCTACACCCCACATAACAGAATTAAGCTGTTCTCAAAAAAAGCACTTGCAACTAATACCACCAATTTTGAGGCTCTTACTGACACTTCTTTATACTCTCAATGTGTGGCACCTTGTGAGGCGAGTTCACCCTTGTGTCCAAATAACGTTGCAGAGCACATTTCACTTTTTTAAGTTACTATTATGCATATTTTATTTATAGGAAAGAAACCTATAAAAATATCCTGAAAAAATATTTCATTTATGCTAATGAGTTGATTTATTTATAATGTAAAATAAATGTATTTAATATTTTAAGGTTGAGAAACTCTTTGCTGCATCCATATATGCCTATTTGCATACTATATAGTATGACAAAACTGTATGCCAAAAAATAGTATGTCCAAATACATATCATCCAAAAAACATCCAAATGACCTAATACTTATGCTGAGATTCTGGAGTGTGTTTGATGGACACTTGGGAGAAGAGTAATAAATAGCAGTGAAGAAAAACAACTGACAATAGTACGGTCACATGACAGTGACAACATGACGCATATAGTACAAATTTCATTCATACAACCCATAATCATACTATACAGAACTTTTACGGCTGCAAAGTAAGCTTCAAACAAAATGTAGTACATACCCACGCAGCAACATAATGTCGGCCCCAGATCCAGCCCACATCTGGCACGTATAGACCTTATTCAGAGCAGCGCCATGACAGGTATGAAAGTGAGGCTGTGAGGGATAGACTTACCGTGTTTCCAATGGCATCCGCTGTAAAAAGCTGAATAAAGCTCCTAGATTACTTACAATTTTCCACAGCTTACATTGTCGGGAGTTTTTTGTCAACTGAAATTTCTTGGAAAGATATTTTTCCAGTGTTTCATGAGCAGAACAATCCGAAAACACATTAAATAACAGTACAGCCCATTGAAGAGATGCACGTCTACCCCTCACAGCCTCGCTTTCATTCTCATTAAAAATCAAAGATGGCACTGCCATGAATAAGGCGTATGGAATCCACATGTACCAGATGTGGCCCGTATCTGGACCAACACAACGTTGAGTAGACATGCAATTTCGGACACAGTTCTTGTTTGCGATTAGAATTAAAGCTATTCAATTAAATCACCTTTGAAACTACATCCGGTGCGTATGAAAAAGAGACAGATTTCATTGTGATCCGCTTCACTGACAGAGCTACTGGATTTGTGTCTGGTGCGTCCTCTCACTGCTGGTAGAGCTGCTGTCCAGATAGAAAACAGAATGAGACATGGAGAAGGAGAACCAAAATATGTGCGCTAATTTGACAGCAAACAGAATTTTTTCATTCACCTGTCTCACTTTTCTTGAAAGCTGAAGACACAATCAGTAACTTATTCTTGTAAAGCTTGCGGAGTTTGAGCATGTTTTCTGGACCGAGTCCTCGGACATTCAGAGTTTTCTGAGCATTTGCATCGAATCCGTGGGCCCTTTTGCAGCCTGCTCCAAACTTACAGTCATCCTGCAGGAAGTGCTGGCAGATGTGAAGGTTGGTACAGGATGTTTTATATTTACAACTGCCATATTCGCCAATCCCCTTGTTGTAGTGGGAGCACACCTAGACAAATGACAGAAGACGAGAGTCACGTACTGTAGATAAATACATGTTGTGTGTGTTCGGCCATCCTGGGACAGAGTACACAGCTTCTGTAATCACTTCTCTTGTAATGCAGAGTGAGATATGCTCATGCAGATGAAAAGTTAATGTTTACACAATCTAGTTATTTTAAAGTCAGTTTCAAATCCTGTCCAGAGTCTGACTTACAAAAGTCACCTGAATAAAGAATGACATAACTAGCAAACCTGTTTAAAAGATATTGACCTCAGGAAGTAATGAGGGGTCATTTTGAAGCAGAAGTTGAAACAACTCTCCACTTGTAAGGCCATGAAGATCATTACTTTTCAAAAGGTCAGAATTATGGGCTGAAGTCAAGTCATGGGGATTTTTGCATTTCGCCCTAAGAATGACAAATAAGGCAAATTAAATATATTTATAAACAGTGAAATGTTATTTTCTATCCTAAACATATCATCTAAATACAACAGAGAGTTCTTTTGTAATTCGCAAACAAGCTTGTGTCTAAGCAAAAATTACATAAAGTACAGTTATATAAGTATAAGTAATAAGTAAATATATGCATTCCAACTATTGCTGGCACCTCTTCCAACTTTACTAGTTCCTAGAGTAAATACTAGTGCCTATTTATGAGACAAGTATGATTCTGGAAACATTTCTCATCTTACTAGCTGCAACTAACTAACTAACTTACTAACTGGCTTTTCACTCATATGTAATGATGACTAATCATAATAAGAAAACTGGTTAGGGTTGGGCTAGTAAAATGTGAATAGTTACCAGCAAAATTGAAATATACCAGATACAATGGTAGTTAGTTGTCATTGGAATTGTGCTAGTATCATACTAATAAAATAAAATATAAGCTAACGTTTCTAGGCGCTACTGGGTTACTACAAGTAAAAGTAAACAGGGGCTAGTACTAACATGTACAGACGCATATACCTAATATTTACCTTAGTATTTATAACGTAAACATATTCATTGCAACCGGCAGGCCTACGAATTAATATAAAGTTTAACTACTTACCCAAATCTGCAATTTCCACATACAAAGTACCTGCACAGGTGTAGGTCTTCACACCCGGCGGTACATTTGTCATTTTTACACACTCGCAGGGAGGTTTTGGCTATGATCTGGCTGTCAGCAGCTGGTATTGAGTTTCTGGGATTCGAGCCTTCATCCTGAACTATAACAAACCTCTGGTGATCATCGAGCACCTGAGACAAAACCTGGTCCGCCACCGTGAAACTCTGCCGCAAATTCCTCTCGACTTTACCATACTCCGTACAGCCTTCGTGTTTGCAGAGAAAGTTAAATATGTGTCGTGAGACGATATACGACATTTTTATTGATGCCTTCAACGACAGTATTTGTTTTCACTGCTTCTAGGGTTTGGCCGATGGTTTGGAGCATTGAAACGGAAACGAAAGCAAAACTGATGCTGGTATTTGGCGCCGCCTGCTGCCTGCAACCCAAAGCCACTTTATTTTTTAACAATCTATGCTCAAGACATTAGACTATAAAAAATAGCTCAAGACACGTCGGCGCCCCCGCCATCTTGGAACGGTTCGCGTGTCGTCAGTCACAGTTTTACTTTTATTTCAATAACATTAATACATTAACATTAATCATAACATTAGCAGCCAGGAAATCAGAGAAAAAAAAACTAAACAAAACAAGAATAGACAATAAAAAATAGAAAATTACATAAAATCCAGTGTTTTCAAAACATTTGAATTACATATAATTTAAAGTTATTTCTAAAAATAAAAAATAACTTTTTTGGTTTGCATTAGAAATTGGTTGCATTAGAGCACACTTCTTTTTAAGTATTATTTGGTATTTTACTAATAAAATAAATAACGTTGATAATAAGTAATCTTGTTCTTTACATTCCAAATTGTTATTCTGAGTAAAAAGCACATCAAATTCACAAATTTCTATCATACACATCAGTTTTCTACTCATAAAGGTTTCTAAATCTATCCAAAATATTCTTGAGTAGATACGGTGAAGAAAGAGATGCAAATAGTTTTTTTTTAGTGCACAAAATTCACAGGTGTGATATATTAAGCTTAAATCTTTCCAAAACATGCTTAGCAGGATATATTCTGGTATTTTTTAAGACACTTACTTTTAAACATTAACATTATCAATGAAAATGTTACCACACAGATCATCAATGTTGATTTCCACTGAATTAGAGTTCTTTAAGAGTAACAAACACACTCTTTGGAAGAACCGTTTTGTCAAGAACAATAGCAAACTCCAGGGGCGTCGCCAGCCGATTTTCCCGGGGCTTCAGCCCCGAATGTTTTGAGTCAAGCCCCGAATGTAATGACTGTCACTGAGCAAATATGAAACTGGACAACAATAGCCTATGTAAACGCCCGAAATCATAAGTTGCTTTATTTCATTGCGCTTTGGCTTTGCATGCATACAGCCTGTAAAAATAGATCTTAAAAATAATCTAGCCTATAGAATACATTTCTTTGCTGTCGGTAGCCTATGGGCTACTCCGTTTCTTCCTCTCTGTTAAATATGCAGCAGCAGCAGGTAGGGGAGGAGCTAGCACAGTCAACCGCAAGAGCGCGAGTTAACAACTGAGACAGTCAGCGAGCAGGAAAGAAAAGATTAAAGAAAAATGAAGCAAACGAGACTTTGGGGATTTTTCGGAAAGAAGTCAGTGGGTAAGAATTCAGTTTTTTTATCCTTAAAGTCTGAAGATAGATCATCATCTGGCTGGCTTTCACTGTAGGCCTATTTGTTTAACTAGCTAGTTATTACCATAGGCTAACAAGCGTATCAAAGTTACTATGGTTACAGCACGCTTATAGAGTGCGCACCGGAGGAGAGAGAGAGAGACATCGGTTAACTTACAGCTTTAGGGCTTGACTGTCATTGTTGTTTTTGGCTTAGTATGCTATGGACATTAGACACTTTTTAAAAAGTAAAATAAGGAGTCATGAACGATACGAGGCGGATGAGAGGCAAGAAGAGTTATCAACTTACTGGCGCCGTTTCCTCATCATTAGCTCAGGTCGGTGTCTCGGTGAAGGCTCTTCAGCAACACTGGTCTAACTTAAATTAGACCTGTAGGCTACTCACTGTGGTATTAATGCAGAACATGTCCGTTATAAATAAAGTACGTGGGACCTTACTATTTCGCCAATAGCTAACTTAATCCATTTTGTGAGTCATAATCCGTTTCTCGTGCAGAATGTAACGTAAATGAAGTAGCCTAACTTATACATCTGATTTGGCGATTGAAACATGATGTGTAGGCTAAATTAACGTTATTCCCCTCAGATAACGAGTAGATCAGGGGCCGTAAAGAGAGTAAGATAGGATTTTAACTTTAGGAATCCCATCTTGCTTCATCCTATCTTATGTTAGAAATTCCTACATCCTACATTAACTTTCTCGCGAGCCAAACGGCTTTTAATCGCTGTTTTGCGGCCTTTTTTTAATGAAACATACACTTAAAATGTAGAATTAACAGCTTTTTATTGTTAACTGCTGCGTCATTGTTAACAGTCGTGTGATTTAGTCAGCTTGATTAACATTATTACAATTTATTCCTATTTAACACAGATGTTCTACGCTAGAAACTATAATCTTAATTCATAAGTAAAAAATATATATATATTTATCAAATGTATAATTATATAGGCTAGACTTGTATGGTCCTCGAATGTGTTCAGCATTTCCAAGTGTGGATCATTTATTTCAACATTTATCCTCATTCTCATATTTAAGAATCTGTTATCTGCTTGACAAATAATTTATGCTAGGCTACTGTCCACTGACATGCTTTTAAAGCTATTGTTATCCAATTTATATGACCTTCAAATACCCTAAAATGCACACATGTAGGTCTGAGAAATCAAAATTTTCTCGGGGGAGTATACCCCCGAACCCCCCTAACTACCTCACCTTTGAATGTGTGTGACTGTGTGGTAATCTGGGATGGTCTGGTTACAGTACCAGGGATGGGGGGGGGGGTCTTATCCAGTCTGCCCCCTGCATATAGGCATGCGATATACATTATTCTCTGTATCGAAACATGTTATCTAATAATTACCATAACCCAGCCCCTGATGTTTCGGGTTCAGCCCCTGATGTTTTTGAAACCTAGAAACGCCCTGGTTTTAACTGGTCATTTAAATCTTTGTAGAAATTCAGTAGCCTATATGATAACAAATATCCATTGGAATTAACCAATTGTCTTACTAATATACTCCCCTCATGGAACCAAGTATGATAGAATAATAATTTGTTTTTAAATTTTAAGTCTTTGTTATTCCATATTAAATAATAGTGCAGTGAAAATTTGTACTGTGCCCATACTCATGCTTGAAGGGCTTGTCTGTGAAAACAGCCTCCAAGAGTCTTAAATACATACTTAGGAAATTTTAAAATAAAAAACTTTAGAAACTTCTTTAACTCTACTCATTCAACCATATTTTAAAGGTGTCATTAATTATCAAAGGTGAACAGTAACAAAAGTACATTTACTTGAGTATTATTTGCACTTTTTGAGTATCTGTAGCCTACTTTTTACTTTAACTTCACTATATCTGAAAGACAAATATCGGTCTTTTTACTCATTTCTGTCAATGTCCTTGTAGAAAGTAGTAACGTCAGTCAGGGGATGATTTTGATTGCAGGGGTTCCATTTTGGAAATGAAAGTTCGAATTGGACGTCAATCCGAGTAATTTCTGGTTATGAAACTAAAGAGATTAGACTGAAATTACCGAAGAAATGTAATAACCTTTCACAGGTGAAAATGTGCTGTATTAACTCAATATTCAAGTTTTTTGAACTATGAAAACTTTAAGCTAATGCCTTTTTTTTTGTATTGATGTATTTTAGTTTTGCAAAATCATTTGCTGAAGTCTATTGCAGATATAGATATTCACAGATGCGTCTAACTAAGGTTGTAGACCCACAGAGCACTTGCTCTCTAATGTTCAGGGACAGGCTTTGACTGTTCCAATATGGCGGACGGATTACGGCCCAAAGAAAACAGACGCTAATGATGGATCTATGTCTTTGTCTATGCATGCAACTCCAGGAAACCACCATGGCAACCAAAGCTGCAAGCTGTTCTTTTGAGGTTTTAATGGCAGTTGACAAACAACAAATTTCACGACAACTATAAAACTCAGTCTGACGTAAACCTGAAAAACTAAACATCTTAAAATGCTCCCTGTAATACTTGATTCTGGTTAAGGAAACATTTTTACATTTCCCATTGCCCTAGTCACCCTTTCCTTCCTTTCCTTGCTAGTTTCCAGTTCGACGTGTCTCATCACATCCTCTTTCTTTTCACACATAAAAACAATAACATTAGTTGCCAAACGGCAGACAAGATGAATTTAAGGAGATGGCTGAAATATTGTTTTTTTTTTTTTTTTACAATTTCAATAAGTTTCAATAAGCCATTACAGAAAATAAAAGTTTGTTTATGATTAGCATGCAATTAAAATTGAAGCATGATTACAGGTAGCATCTTATTATTATATTATGAATAAGTTCTTTGTAAATTCTGACTGAGATTTATAATATTGGTTCAATTTGAACTCATAAATGCTTCGGGTTAAAAAAAGCGATAAAAAATAACAAACATGTTTAACCAGATCTTGTTTTTCAAGATGCTCTGACACTCCCTCCTCATTAACAGTGACAATTGGGAACCAACCAAGTCCAGACTGGGAAATCATTAAGTCTGTCTTTGTTTTTAAGCATCATATTGTGAAGACTTCACCATGTGTATGTAATGTCATATGTCACCATACAACCTTATCCTTTAAGAAAACAACACTGTCTAAGGAGGAAGAGGAGATACAAGCCAACACCTCAGTGAACTGACCAAACTATTATGTTCTTTATTAGAAAGACTGAGCAGTCCTCCAAAAGCTCTACAACTTGTTAGGATGTTACATGCCAAATATACAGTCTTACATAAAAGTGCAATGTCACAATGGCTAAGCAGTCTCTTTTATTTGATCATTCTTACAACTTAATAAACAGAACAATGTTAGTAATCATGTATTTACTGTAATCCCTAGCAACTCGGTATACTGGATCTGAAATAAGAATGCCACGGCACAGAGGACGTTTGTATGAAGTTCCTCTAAAACAGTTTTTAAAGGCACTTTCACAAGTACAGAAATGTACATGAACACACTGATAAAACAGCAATTAAATACATACAGAGATTTTGCAACTGTGTGTAGTTTTGCAGGGAGAACATTTCTCCCAAGGCTTAGCTGAGAGACATACGATCTCAAATATCACACTTAAAAAATCATAATAAAATAAAACACTTTGTAATCATCTTTAATATCACTAAATATAAATTGGTAATCAAAAGGCTTTAGTATGTTCCTTTTACATGTTTAAAAACAGGCATTGCTTATTATTGTCTTAAAGTTTCTCCCTTGGTTCAGCGATGGACAATTTCATAACATCATCCAAACACATTTCATAGCATATTCTGCTTAAATAGGAGTAAACTGTTGTATATTTATCAGTGAATACAGTACAAGTAACACTAAACTATTGCCAAACTGTCATAATAATGTGAATGTTGATGCACAGATACGGTATACGAAATCCCAGATTTGTAATTGTGGAGTGCAAATACAATGGAGTGACTGATGCTATACATATTTATATTTATTGTCTTTGGGTACGTCATGTGACTGACTTCATTTGGGTGTGGTGCTGTATGTGACATTATAACGAAGGGTTAATGGGCCACTAGCACACAAAAGAAACAGCACTATCCCACTGAAAGTGCTGCTGTAACAGTCTCTGAGTCCATGGCTATTGGCATCATTCCCTTGTTGGGTGAAACAAGAAGAAATATTGCCTTAAAAGTTTCTAGAAAAGCACTTGAGACAACTAAAAGGATTATCGTTCATGCTTATAGGGTAGCCAAGGGTTTTAAACAGCTAAGCAAATGATTCGTGTAGCCTATCCGCATCAAACTCTAAGCAGCACTTGAAGAACTTTACTTTTTTTGGCAGCTAGACTTTACTATTCACAGATTACATTTAATTAAACAGAGAGATACTTAAAAAAATTGTTTAAAGTGAGCAGATGTTTCAAATTGGCCTGGGAGAAAGAAACGTACATAAAAGACCCACAAAATAAAAAGGTTTAGTGGATGTACATTTATATACACAATATATATTTCTTTCATTCTAAATAAGAAACTGAGTGAAGTATTTAAAAAAAAATGTAAGCGGATGTGGTTTACGCAAACTCCCTGGGCATATATTCAAATATTACTATCAAAAATATAATATTCAAAGCAAAGCCTTGCTAATTCAACTTTCAACAGCCAATCAGGCCGGGCAAAATATCTGACATCACATGCCCTTATATGGCAGTGCATTTCCAACCTCAACATTCCACACATCATCAATTCAAAGAGTCCTGACCAGAAAACACTCTTGAGATGTAAAGACACATTTCCCACAATCCTTATGCTGTAAACAGAGAAACCAAAGACCCTGCTTAGTTTCTGTATAATTCACATTTAACAGTTTTTCTAGTGGATGTAAACTGCTGATATTTAAAAAGTCAGTCTAAGAATATAGGAAGCTGTAGTGATTTGTTGCTTTCTTTAATATCTTTTTCAGAACTCCTTAATCTATTCACACAGAGTATTGCGGAAAAAATGAGGTGTCGGAAAAGCATGCAAACAGTTTTTGGATACACGTAAATAGCTTTCTGTTAGTTGAAGGTGTCTTTCGAATATATGTCCGTTTGAATTCATTAAACAGGTCATGAGAGAAAACGTAACTTCCTCTCTGAAATAGTAAACGCCTGTTTAAGTAACTCTTCTGAACCATGCTTAGTAACCGACGTTATTCTAGTTTATTAATAAACCCTAAAATAGTGTTGGAATTCTATACACACACTGTTTTAAACTAACTCATTAATGCTGACCATTTTAGTTACCTATATTTGTTTTAGTCCACTCTCTAAGCGAATAAATGTCGTGAATGTAAAACCTGGCTCTGACGGCAATGGTCCTAATTTTGCATTGTTTCCTCACTGTCGCTCTGAACGCAACTCCTACAGTTGATCACATGGTGCAGGATTTGTCCAGTGGATCCTGTGGAGGGGGCGCCGGATGCTGCGCCGCTCCCGTCTTGGGTATCGCCACGGCGGGTTTGGGCCGCAGGGCAGGGGGCTTGAGCTGCACCCCCATGCGCGGGGCCACGGCGGGTTCTGAAGGTGCTCATGGTATCGCTAGAGGAGCTGGTGCTGCGGCGCATGGGCGGCTCCGTTGGGCGGGCCGTAGCAGGAGGCCATGCAGTTGGCTGAGGGACTCGGTGGAGCTGGCCGGTGTGGGAGCGTTCTTCATCTGCTCCAGGGTGTCCAGCACCACGTCAGGAGCGTGTTTAGCAGAACTCTGCCGTTCCAGCTCCTTCAGCTCATTCAGAGCAGTGTTCATCGTCTCCTCTATGTCCTGCAGGGAAAATGAGACAGAATTTGAGTGTGTAGGTGGCCGAAATTATAATGCTAAACATCAAGCAAATGGTAATAGATGCAGACAACATGCTACAACACATCAAGTGAGATAAAATAAAAAGTACTTACAATATGTGTTCATAAAATGGTCAGATTGTTAGTATTAAACAAAGAGACCCATGAGGATACTACTTAGTGTGCCACATCAAGGTTTTTTTGGACTCAATAAACGGGACTATTTCAAATAGGCCTTATTGATGAAACGCAAGCAGGATGAATGTGCGTGTTTTAATTAGTCTTTGTCGCTAGAATACGTACCAAAAACCTTTAAGCTAGCTATAATAAAACCGCTTGTTAAAAAAACGCAACTTGATCCTAGAATTAGTTAATTACAGGCCAATCCCGAATCTGCCTTTTCTGTCAAAGATACTGGAAAAAGCAGTATCCTCACAACAGTGTTCCTTTCTTGAAAGAAATTATATCTGCGAGGATTTTTAATCAGGATTTAGACCACATCATAGTACCGAGACAGCTCTCATTAGAGTCACAAATGATCTGCTCTTATCATCCGATTGTGGTTGTATCTCTCTATTAGTGTTACTCGATCTTAGTGCTGCATTTGACACAATTGACCACAACATTCTTTTAAATAGACTAGAAAACTATGTTGGCATTTGTGGAACTGCATTAGCATGGTTTAAATCATACTGTACTTATCTGACCGTTATCAGTTTGTAGCAGTAAATGAAGAGATGTCTTATCGATCACAAATTCAGTATGGTGTACCACAAGGCTCAGTACTAGGGCCGCTGCTATTCACTATGTACATGCTACCATTAGGATATATCATTAGGAAACATGGACTTAGCTTTCACTGTTATGCTGATGATACCCAGCTTTCTTCATAACCTGACGAAACTTACCAATTCACAAAATTAACGGAATGCATAGCTGATTTAAAAAATTGGATGACTCATAATTTCCTAATACTAAATTCTGAAAAAAAAAAAAAAAAAAAACAGGGATTCTAATTATTGGACAAAAAACTTCCACACGCAAGAGCCTAGAATACTCTCTAACACTTGATGGCTGCTCTGTTACAGTAAGTCTTCATCGTCGGTTAAGAACCTGGGTGTGCCCTTTGATACCAATCTCTCATTTGAAAGTCATGTGTCTAGTATCTGTAGAACTAAATTGCGCCATATGTTCTTATTGACAAATGCGGAACAATTAGTTCATGCGTTCATGACATCAAGGCTGAATTATTGTAATGCTCTACTGGGAGGTTGCCCTGCATGCTTAATAAACAAACTTCAGCTAGTCCAAAACACAGCAGCTTGAGTTCTTACCAGAACCAGGAAGTATGACCATATTAGCCCGGTTCTGTCAACACTGCATTGGCTGCCTATTAAACATTGTATAAATTTCAAAATATTGCTGATTTCTTACAAAGCACTAAATGGTTTAGCTCCGGACCGCAGTACTTGAGCGAGCTCTTAACACTTTATAGTCCTTCACATCTATTGCGATCAAAACAAGTTTTAATTTCCTCTTCCCCTGATTACTATCCCTAAAATAAGCAAAAATATTTGTAAAAATCAGAAAGAGTGAGAAGGCTAAAGAACATTCAGTTTATCAAACATCACAATAGGTGAATAGTGGCAAGTTAGTTTTACCAACTGACAAGATTCTGTAAATAAGTATAAAAGTATGTTTTGTTCGATCGGATTCGCAAGTAGATGAGGGATATACATTGGTGTTTTAATCAGTCCATTTTCAACCACTTCTGTACTGATTTCTTTGAGGGGAGGGTCTATGGGCAGGTAAATGTACGATCTTTCAATTAAATGGTTGAAATAAGCTCACGCAACTTACAAATGAACACGACCAGAGATGACCAGAAAACATTCGAAGAGCAGCAGCTTTCGTTGCTGCTTGGAAAGACACAAGAAATCAGGAATACCGGTAGTCTTTAAAACGTTTTTATATCCCATCTGTCTATTGCTCTTCCCACAATTATGTTAGCCTTTTGTGGCTGACATAAGCGTTTACACTACGAAAACAATCCGGTCGAATGAGTTTGACTACCTCTAGAAGCTCAAAACATTTTAGACCCCCATTACACATGTATGTAGCGTTGTTCACTTGTGATCCGATTAACCAAAACCGCATTTTAATACCAGGTGTAAATAGGGCCAAAATGATTGTGAAGCATTGGCTCAGCAAATTTAAATTAGATTTTTTTCTCTGCTTCTGCTTCATAAATGAGGCCCAGTATGTGAGTGTGTGAATGTGTGTTGGAGATATGCATTAGTCATTAGTAACAGGAGGCAGTAACTGACTATGTTACAGGGCTGGGCCTGCTGCGCATGGTGTGAGGGGCGTCGTCGCTCGCCTCCCGCTGACCTGTGCGATGCTCTCTGGATCCAAGCTCTTGTACTGGCCTGAAGACGTGGACCTTCGGATGGGAGGGCTCTCCATGTTTTTTATGGACTCGTGCCGACTGATGTTGGTCAGGCTGCCGTGGCCGGTTCGTCTGCGTCTCTCGGGGCTGTCCATGGGCATGTGTCCCCTTCCTCTCAGCAGGTCCCGCGGACTGTAGTGGCCCATCGCCGGGATCCCAAATCGGTGGTGCCGTGACTGCCGAGGCTGCTATGGTTACCGTGGTGGCCCTGAGATGGGTGGAGCATGCAGTGGGCGTCAGTGGGGCGAGCTGGAGGCCTACGGGATGGAGGGTCACTTCTCTTCCTGTGCCTGCTAAACAAAATGGAAAGAAAGATAATATTAATTATTTGTCTGTAACGCACTGTTTAGTTCCAGTCATTTTGAAGTCGTCCTTCTGAAAATCACAGTGTAATAACTGCGAGTTCCAACACTCCTATAAGGTAACTCAACTTATTGACAGCTTCAGTGATTACATGGCTTTGCTCATTTTCTCAACATAACACATTTTTCATGTTGCTAACTACACATTGCAAATTTTCTGGATTTACAACTGTATTTAAATAAACGATTGAATCCAATTGATTACTTTGTTGTATATTTTATTACTAACTTATCAAATCTGTCACTTTTTACACATAAATTTACAGATTTTTAAATATAAAATACACTCACCGGCCACTTTATTAGGTACACCTGTCCAACTGCTCGTTAACACTTAATTTCTAAGCAGCCAATCACATGGCGGCAACTCAGTGCATTTAGGCATGTAGACATGGTCAAGACAATCTCCTGCAGTTCAAACAGAGCATCAGTATGGGGAAGAAATGTGATTTGAGTGACTTTGAACGTGGCATGATTGTTGGTGCCAGAAGGGCTGGTCTGAGTGTTTCAGAAACTGCTAATCTACTGGGATTTTCACGCACAACCATCTCTAGGGTTTACAGAGAATGGTCTGAAGAGAAAAACATCCAGTGAGCGGCAGTTCTGTGGGCGGAAATGCCTTGTTGAGGCAGATGGGCTACAGCAGCAGAAGACCACACCGGGTGCCACTCCTTTCAGCTAAGAACAGGAAACTGAGGCTACAATTTGCACAAGCTCATCGAAATTGGACAATAGAAGATTGGAAAACGTTGCCTGGTCTGATGAGTCTCGATTTCTGCTGCGACATTCGGATGGTAGGGTCAGAATTTGGCATCTACAACATGAAAGCATGGATCCATCCTGCCTTGTATCAATGGTTCAGGCTGGTGGTGGTGGTGTCATGGTGTGGGGAATATTTTCTTGGCACTCTTTGGGCCCCTTGGTACAAATTGAGCATCGTTGCAACGCCACAGCCTACCTGAGTATTGTTGCTGACCATGTCCATCCCTTTATGACCACAATGTACCCAACTTCTGATGGCTACTTTCAGCAGGATAATGCGCCATGTCATAAAGCTGGAATCATCTCAGACTGGTTTCTTGAACATGACAATGAGTTCGCTGTACTCAAATGGCCTCCACAGTCACCAGATCTCAATCCAATAGAGCATCTTTGGGATGTGGTGGAACGGGAGATTCGCATCATGGATGTGCAGCCGACAAATCTGCGGCAACTGTGTGATGCCATCATGTCAATATGGACCAAACTCCCTGAGGAATGCTTCCAGCACCTTGTTGAATCTATGCCACAAGAATTGAGGCAGTTCTGAAGGCAAAAGGGGGTCCAACCTGTTACTAGCATGGGGTACCTAATAAAGTGGCCGGTGAGTGTAGTTATTTGTTTTATGATATGTCATAAAAGTTTATTTTATCCACCACCACTGAAGGTCATTTTGACCCAGGAAAAACCTTGTACAAATACAGAGAATAACTCCCTTTGGAGTAGATATCGTGCTTTGTAACTTTGCAGACCTTTTTCAAGGTCAAAAAGCAACATTACACACTTAAGAAAGTTGAAAGTGTAAAGAAAATGCATAAACTGACCTTTTTAATGTTTAGTGGTGGATATGGTTTGAACACTAGCTAGTTATCACATGCTGCATTTGGCAACATCAAGTGTTCACTAACCTTCAGCGCTCATGCATAATTAGCATCAGTGTCAGAGGCATCTCCAGAGTATTTATGGTAAGACTTACTCTGCAGATTCAGTGACAAGAGGCCTGGCAGAAACCAGCTTGGCAGAAGTCAGAATGATGTATGATGTCTGTGGATCTTACAGTATTAACTAAAAGCGCAGCTCAGAGAAGATGCCTGGTGTCAGGATTAAAATATTGATATTTTGGCTTTACAAACTTCCTTTGGTTCCTATCAACAGTTTTTCCTTAAATAACTTTTTCAAAAGTTAATATTAGTGTTTATCAAGGTCAAGGAGACAACACGGTCAATGAAGAGATTAAGAGAAAGAAAATGTGATATTATACTGGCAAAAATTTCATTAATGTAATGTGACATTTCCAATGAAGCTGTAATTATGTGTGACACTACTGTGAAATAATTATCAGTTAATTTGGGTTATTTAGAGTTTTAAAGAATCTTCCAAAAACTTTGAAAACACAGATGGGGTTAGACATGAAAGATATGGTGGAAAGGGTTACAAAAATAAATATCTTTGAGTTAAAGTACGCTGAAAGCCAGTTAATAAAATGAACAAAGACAAATGTAATGACAAAAAGGACATGACACGATTACAAAAATTAAGAAAAACAGAAAATATAAAAAAGCTGAATCAAAATATGAATAAAGTAGTAATAGTACACAAATAACACTGGTGGAAATGACAGTTGGGGGGAAAGGATTATCACCTGCAATACAGAGTAGTAAGTGTGTATTAAGGATGAAAGTGTGCATAGTTGAAACAACCATAAATGATTTCAATTACTAAAATGGAGTATTTTCTAGCGTTTTCTCTTAAAGGAGTAGTTCACTTTTAAAAAAAAAACTTTTGCTTATAATTTACTCACCTCAAGTCATCCAAGATGTCCACGTCGTTCTTTCTTCAGTCGAAAAGAAATTAAGGTTTTTGATGAAAACATTCCAGGATTTTCTCCATATAATGGACTTCAATGGGAACCAAACAGTTCAAGGTCCAAATGAGAGTTTCAGTGCAGCTTCAAAGGGTTTTAAATGACACCAGATCAATAAGGGTCTTATCTACTGTAGGACCCTTCGAGTCATGACTCGAAAAAAAGATTTGTTCATTTTGATGAACAAGTATGAACAGGAGAGTCGCGAACGTTCATCACAGAACAGAGCAAGGCGAGTGCTTATAAAACTTAAACTTTATTTATTTTTGAAATGACCAATCATTTCACTAGATAAGACCCTTATTCATTGTCTGGTGTCGTTTAAAGCCCTTTGAAGCTGCACTGAAACTCTCATTTGGACCTTGAACCATTTGGTTCCCATTGAAGTCCATTATATGGAGAAAATCCTGGAATGTTTTCATCAAAAACCTTTATTTTCGACTGAAGAAAGAAAGACATGGACATCTTGGATGACATGGGGGTGAGTAAATGATCAGCAAAAGTTTTTTTTTTTTTAAGTTAACTACTCCTTTAACTTGTACATAATGAGCTCTCGTAATGTTCATCGTTTTGACAGTCCGTGATAGATGGTCATTAGTAATGAGATGCTTATCTGCAAGTTCATAAATGACTTAACTGTGCAGCAAAAATGACCATATTAAGAAGAACTGAATTAATTTTGTATTCTATTTTATCTAAAGCGTCAGTATAGGTATTTGTCCAGCAGAGAGCGACCTGCACTGCGCTAAAACAGGGGCCGACGCAATGCTGCATGAAATCAAAGA
>JAQIUQ010006266.1:77500-80000 GCA_030378365.1 Hybognathus amarus
TAGTATCTTGAGGCCACGAGTTATGATCTTGAGGCCACGAGTTACTATCTTGAGGCCACGAGTTAGTATCTTGAGGCCACGAGTTAGCTATCTTGAGGCCACGAGTTACGTATCTTGAGGCCACGAGTTATGATCTTGAGGCCACGAGTTACTATCTTGAGGCCACGAGTTACTATCTTGAGGCCACGAGTTACTATCTTGAGGCCACGAGTTAGTATCTCGAGGCCACGAGTTACTATCTTGAGGCCACGAGTTACGTATCTTGAGGCCACGAGTTACTATCTTGAGGCCACGAGTTACTATCTTGAGGCCACGAGTTACTATCTTGAGGCCACGAGTTACTATCTTGAGGCCACGAGTTACTATCTTGAGGCCACGAGTTACTATCTTGAGGCCACGAGTTACTATCTTGAGGCCACGAGTTACTATCTTGAGGCCACGAGTTACTATCTTGAGGCCACGAGTTATGATCTTGAGGCCACGAGTTACTATCTTGAGGCCACGAGTTACTATCTTGAGGCCACGAGTTACTATCTTGAGGCCACGAGTTACTATCTTGAGGCCACGAGTTACTGATCTTGAGGCCACGAGTTATGATCTTGAGGCCACGAGTTACTGATCTCTGAGGCCACGAGTTACTGATCTTCGAGGCCACGAGTTACTGATCTTGAGGCCACGAGTTACTGATCTTGAGGCCACGAGTTACTATCTTGAGGCCACGAGTTACTATCTTGAGGCCACGAGTTACTATCTTGAGGCCACGAGTTACTATCTTGAGGCCACGAGTTACTATCTTGAGGCCACGAGTTACTATCTTGAGGCCACGAGTTACTATCTTGAGGCCACGAGTTACTATCTTGAGGCCACGAGTTACTATCTTGAGGCCACGAGTTACTATCTTGAGGCCACGAGTTAGTATCTTGAGGCCACAAGATAGTTATAATTATATATATATATTTTTTTTTTGCCAAAGTGGGACTAGGGGGGCTCCGTATTATTATTAATATAAATATATTATTTAAAATATTTTGTTGATTGTACAATTATATGTAAATGTATTTATGATTACAAATTTAACATGATTATGTTATGTTATTATTCATTGATAAGTGATTAATCATGAAAAGTTCATGTTTTTATTCTATTCACAGCCCAAATATATCATATTAAACAATATATATATATTTAAAACTAGAACGTTTTCTATTACACCTTAATAAATTGTCTCTTATCCTTGTATTTTATTAGATTTTCAAAATTTTTCGACATTTCTACAAACAAAACTAGATTTTAATTCAAATTTATAGTTGATTTTATCCAATAGTATAAAATGCATTTCATGGCACATTTTACTGTGTGTGGTTGTGTGTGAGCAATACAATTGTAATCTGAATTGGAATTATTATTGATTCAAATTATACTTATCTAATGCTGAAAGGACTGAATAGACTCATACTTCAAAATTAGTTACATCAGCAAAATATTTGTGTGCTATGTATTTTTAAGACTTTAGATTATCATGCTGTTAGCAACATTGTTATCAAAATTATCAACATTGCATTATCAGATGGAGTTTTATCTACAGTAGAACAGAAGAGATACTCACATGTCCTGCACAACAATGTACTGGTGAGGCACTAGGCCGTCTATGCCATTGTGTCGGCCCTCCCACCAGTCATCCAGACGCTCTCTGGTACAGCAGCAGAGACGCACCCTTCTTAAAGGACAGCTCCCGTGCAGAGCGCCCCACATAATCAAATTTTGCGATGGCTTCAATGGGCTCCCCCTCTGTAGAGGAAAAAAAAGACACAGCGTGGTTAATTCAGTTAAGTTAGGAGAGGGAAATAGATGTCAGTGACATCATCAGCAGTGATGTTTTCCATTGGAGAATTTCCAATCATAACTTCTGTGTGATCAATTAACTCTTTCGCACATGGGCAGCATCACCCGTTTCTACGCTTTGGCACATGCTATATGAAATGCCTAAAGGGAAAGAATAATGGAGCCGTTTGAATGGCAGTTGGTGCTATTTTACAGAAATAAGTCGAATGAACACAGTGCACATGCCTCAAACAATATCTGACTGTTTGTAAACATGTGAACGAGAGCATTTGAATGCATCAACGTTATAGGGTTTCTGACAAGTTGATGTACATGCCTTTGCCGACCATGACTCCCTTTACGTGAGCAGACACAGCGGGCTTCAATGCATATGAAGTAGCTTCAGTTCTGGCAGAACAGGCTGTTCTCATCCTCAGGACAATCAGGCAATGTGGACCTTACCAACATCACAACACCTGCCGACTGAGTGCAACAACTTTTACAAAACAGCACTGTGGTGCAGTGATGGTGATACCATGGTGCTTGAGCAAGGTACAAGAGATCATGCTAAATTATGTATTAAGTCACAGTTAACGTGGAACGAGTTGTAAAAAAATACATAAATATATATATATATATATATATATATATATATATATACACACATACATACATATAT
>JAQIUQ010006266.1:85000-107305 GCA_030378365.1 Hybognathus amarus
TTGAAGTATCTTTCATGTTTGTAGAACAATCGGTTAAGGACAAATTATGCTACATATTAGGCTACATTCACACTGCGAGCTAGACCAACGCGTTTTTCAACGTGCCTGGCGTATGTTTTCAATTGTTTTCAATGGGAGCGCTGCATTTTTTAAACGCCATGAGCGTAACGAGGCGCTGAGCGTTTTTTTTCACGCTGAAGCGCCGATCACCCGGTGTTTTTTACTGGTCGCGAGAGTTGAAAAATCTTCAACTTTGGATAAAACGCAGCGCTCATCACGGTCACTTTTTACCCAGCAGTCCAATCACAGTAGAGGAGGGCCAACTGTCACAACATTCAAACTGTGCTACAGATATTTTGTATCATCAATGGAAAACGCTGCGCTGCCAAAACGCTCTCAAGCGCCCAAAGCACGGCGTCTTCAGCAGAGCGTCTATCATTTTCAGCTGGCTGAAAACGCTTTGGTGGACACACGGCCTTAGCGATCAATCCCGATTTAATGCTTATATACATTTTTTTTGTTTTTTTTTAAATGTGGCCAATATCAGATTACAGTGTGTACAGACCATTTATGATACAAGCCCATGTGTTTTGCTTGTATATTTTTCAAATGTAATACTTCTAACCCATAAAGGCCATTGCACACTGAGTACGAATCGCATGCGTATTTTCGTGTTCGTCAGCCTAAAAATTCGTCACGCACAAAAACCTTGCTCACCAAATCCGATGCGTATTTATTAAAACTTTGCGGAAAAAAACGCAAAAATACCAAATGGATTCGTCAAGCAGTGAGGATGATTTTGTTGCCCTTTCTCTTATTGAAAAGAGAAAATATTGCGTGGGTGCATCCAATCCTGAAATTGCGCCGATAGGAAGGAGATCCACCTCCTTTTTTTATGACGGACGAAAGTTTCAGAGGCGGTGTGCAAGCGTGATTGACATAACGTGAGGTCGAAATTTTTTTTTTACGTGCGAAAATTTCGGATGCGAATTTCGGACTCGGTGTGCAATGGCCTTAACTGTCTTTCCACGGACACCTTTCGTGATGGTCTTGATAACTGTTGGTATGTAAAATCTTTGTAGTCACTCCAATGAACACAGAATTGTGACGAATGCTGCTTTAAAATGATGTAACTCATGAATTTCTATATAGCTGTTCAGACTGAAGTCACATTGCAAAACATCTGACCTGTATCAGATTTAGAACCACACATGGAAGTGGCACAAATCAGAATTGAAAAGATTTGTATTCCATGTGATTTGTACTGTTCACACTGTCATGACAAAAATAGCAACAAAGTCACATGAGCAACAAAATCAGAATTGGGCCACATTTACCTGCAGTCTGAACATAGCCTTAGTTTAATATTTAATATGAATGGTTAGGGGTTTGTTTAAATCCCTACAGTAATTTTAAGAATAACACAATAATACTCTTGCCTTATCCAAATAATTAAATCCTATTTGAGTACATGAAGGGAAAGTTTATTCCCATTTGTTTTTATGATCCAAAAATAAAATGTAGACTTCAAAGCAAACATCTCACAAAATGAATGTGTATTTGGTGTTATGGTACAGTACTATCATTTATCTGACTCTCTGCTTAAGGCCCTTAGATGCAAAACAATATGATAAACGTGGCTTTTGTCTGTCCTAGAAATCATTTATATGGAAAAAGCAGACATCCTACTTCTCTTATCAAAGAGCGCACAAGAAAACAAGCATTGTTCAGGTACAGACAGAGAGAGAGACAGGAAATGTGTCTATTTTCAGTGAGGTAACATACAGGTCAGCAGGCAACATTTTACTTTCGGTTCTTTTGAAATACTGGACAGAAGACGAAAACAAACCACTTGATTTGAGTTTTCGCAGTCTGAAACTTGGAGTTTGTTTCTCAGATTACATAGGAGAATTGATGCGTCATCAATGGGCCAAGCATCTGGTATCAGTTGAGCTTTGAGAACTTTTTTTAAAACTACATACATAACTCAAGTTTGAGCCAGACTGGTACAGGACTATGCATGCTTTTTAATGAAAGTAGCCTTACAGTTGTGACAGACTGATCTATTGTGCTCTGCAGTATTGGAAAGCATTTACCAATCTTGATTAAAACCCCCTTCTTTGTTTACGGATGCTTCTCCCTTTCCAAAGGATTAGGAAACTAAAAGAAGGACCAAATAGTTGGACGCAGTTCTCCACTCTCTAATCAGTTAATTTAGAGCTGTGAAAAGTGATTACCCAGAGGTCAGTGCACACAGGGATTAACCCTTGACAGGCCATGTCAGAAAATGTCATGTGAAGTAAAATCAATCCAGAGGCTTGATGGACATTGGCTGAAGTCATTCTGAGACAATGGGAATAATGACAAGTATGGAACCACTCGTTATACATAAGTCATGTAACAGGTCATGTTTTCACTTGCACATACGATTTAATTTTAATTCAAATGACGCATGTGTTTTACCATTACCAGTAATATACTCCTCATTTTACTTTTTTTTTTTTACTTTTTAGTAATATACTCCTAATTTTATTTTCATTTTTTATTTGAAGGCCCCCTTGTGGCTATGCTACTGCTGTACATATCACTACAGGGTGTGGTAAAAAAAATAAACATACCATCCTCACTGGTGTGGGTCTCAATTCCTCCATCATGATCAACCTCTTCAAGGGCTCCATGTTCACTGTATGGACTCTCACTGAAGAAAAAAAGAGGAAATAAATCAAGACGAATAATTATAATAATTAAATATATGTTATAGTAAAATTCTATTTTTAAATGCTTAATAGATTGTGGGATTTACACCATCTGTAAATCTCAATATTTAAAGGAGCTGTATGCAAGATTGTGGCCAAAACTGGTACTGCAATCACTTTCAAATTACTGTAGAGCGGCGTTTTTTAATTAGGGCCCAAGCCCTGAAAGGGCGCAGAGCCCTATTGTTTTCCTTCCGATTATTTTTATTTTTTTTTTTTTTTTTTTTTTTTTTTTTTTCTTCTAGCGACTATTCGGGCACTTTTGAGGCCCTTAACATGCTCGAAAACTCTTGAAACTTTGCACACGGGTCAGAACCCGCGGCCATCAGAGCCGGGCTGAAGCTGGTACCCGGGCGTGGCAGGGCGGCTCGTCAGCGCCCCCTGGAATGGGGTCCGAACACCTGGTCCATAACTCAAACACACTTGCATGTAATAATATGAAACTCGGTACACATGTCGATAGCAGAATTTCATCTATACCTCGCGTCCTTGCTTTTTACCCCAGCCCAACAGGAAGTCGGCTATTGAGGTTTTTTTGTAAAACACACGCAATGAACTTTTAAATACTCCTCCTAGAGCTCTGATCCAAATTCGACGAAACTCGGTCAGCTAGAAGTCAAGACATTGAGGATGAAAGTTTGTGTGGGGATTTTTGATATCTCGAACGGTTTGGCCGTGGCGAGGAAACGAAAACTATGGCGAGAAACGTGAAACAGGAAGTGTGTCATAACTTCAGCATACATTAACTGATCTGGATGAAACTTCAGCAGTGCGTTCGCTGTAAGAGGACGATCACATGGATGTGACTATTGTGAGTCAAAGTTATAGCGCCACCAACTGGCAGCAGGAAGTGTGTCACTTTCAAAATGCTTTGAAATCACCCTCTTATTTTTACCCGATTTGCTTCAAACTTCATCTGTATAATGTACATACACGGCAGATGAAGACCTATGAATGGATTCTTGATATCTTTGAAACTGTTGCCGTGGCGACGCATCAAACTTTACCATTCTTTTAGGATGCATTCTTTTAGGGATTCGAACATTTGTCCATAAATCAAACACACGTGCATGGATTAATATGAAACTCGGTACACTCATAGATCACATCAGGCCAAACAACTTTCGTGCTCTAAGTTTTACGACAGTTCAAACGGAAGTCGGGAATTATGTTTTTTTTTTTTAAATAATTGTCCTAGAAAAACATCAAATTACAACCCATGCTGTTACCAATCACCACCAAACTCAGTGTGCATGAAGTCAAGACATTGAGGATGCTATATTCCGGACGGATTTTTGATATCTCGAACGGTTTGGCCGTGGCGGATTTTTTTGACTAAAAAAGGACACATAAAGTGTGTTATAACTTGGTTAGTTTTACTGACAGTTACAAAACTTGCCGTGTATATTGTTCTATTCAAGCCAAACAACTTTCTAATTAACAATAATAATCTCAAACCCACAGAAAGTCAGATATTGTAGTTTGAATATGATCATGCTCTTTCTGAGCCTAGGCCTGTCACACAGTCTGTGTGTGTGTGTGATTGAGTCTTTTGACACACAGTCTCTGTGTGTGTGTGTAGGGGGAGGGGGCTTAATAATTTCACTGTGTGTCTGGCCTGCTAAAGTAAATACATTTCTTAAGCCTGGTATTTTTTAAATAAGTTTTTGTTTTTATTTTTTTATAAGTAAAGACATATAACCTGTTTAATTGTAGTGCATTGACAATAGTTTTATATAATTAGTGTATTAATTAAATTAACTTGGTCCATAAATCAAAAAGGAAGTGTGTTAAAACTTCTGCATACATTAACTGATCTTGATGAAACTTCAGCAGTGTGTTCGTTGTAAGAGGCCGATCACATGGATGTGACTATTGTGAGTCAAATATATAGCGCCACCAACTGGCAGCAGAAAGTGTTTCACTTGCAAAATGCTTTGAAATCACACTCTTACTTTTACCCGATTTGCTTCAAACTTCATCTGTATAATGTAAACACACGCCAGATGAAGAGCTGTGAAAGCATTATTCAATATCTAAGATAATGTTGCCATAGCAACGCATCAAACTTTAACATTCCTTTTTTTTGATGATTTTGAGTCTCTTAGCGGCTTTTGGGGCCCTTAATGGGTTTGAAAACTCTTGAAACTTTGCACACAGGTCAGATCCCACAGCCATCAGAGCCGGGAAGATGGTACCCGGGTGTGGCAAGGGGGCTAGACAGCGCCCCCTGGAACGGGGTCCAAAAACTTGGTCCATAAATCAAACACGCTTGCATGTAATAATATGAAACTCAGTACACATGTTGATCTCATCGTTTCATATATTCATATATTCTCCTCAAGCCGGACAACTTTCTAATTTACACTCATGAGCTAGGACCCACAGAAAGTCAGATATTTTGGTTTGAAAATGTTGAGTGTCTCTCTGAGCCTACACTTCTGTATGGCAAGCCCTTTTAACATTTAAAAGCTAAGTTTGACTATTCGTAATTAACATTGTAGATATCAACAACGTCTTTCTAGTCGGTAATTACATTTTGGATAGTTTGTATTATCATTTAAGATATCTGTAACGTAATTGTGACTAGTCGAAACGACAGATAGAGTATGGCAAGCCGTTTTAACATTTAATCATTTTAACCTACTAGTCTCTATTTTCATGCTACTAGTACTTATTTTTTAGATACTAGTATCTATTCCATTAAGTACTAGTACTTATTCATTAGCTACTAGTGCTTATTCTTTAGATACTAGTGCCTTTTCTTTAGATACTAGTGTTTATTCTTTAGGTACTAGTACCTTTTTAAAGATACTAGTACTTATTCATTAGACACTAGTCCTTATTTATTAGATACTAGTACTTATTCATTAGATGCTAGTCCTTATTCATTACATACCAATGCTTATTAATTAGTTACTAGTACTTATTCATTAGATGCTAGTACCTATTAAATAGATACTAGTACTTATTCATTAGACACTAGTACTTATTTCAATGGTGACTAGTAACTATTCTTTTGTTACTAGTCACATTTTTTCCAGTGACTTCTATGGTGATCTGTCATTCAGATATCAACTATTCAGTTCTGACTAGTATGTTAGTATGTATTCCAATTGTGGAATACATACTAGTATGTATTCCAAAGCAGGGGTTACGTCTTTGCACGTCGTGCAGAATAACCCTAAAGGCACCAAGGTGGCGGTGCCACCGGCTTCACACACACACACACACACTACACACACACACACACACATATATAAATATAGCTGCGAGCAGCGATGGAGGGCTAAAGCCGGCGGTACCGCCATCCCGGTGCCTTTAGGCACCGGGGTTGCGGTGCCACCGGCTTGGGCCCGCGATCGCTGCTCGCAGCTATATTTTTTTTTTTTTTTTTTTTTTTTTTTTTTCTTTTTCTAGCGACTATTCGGGCACTTTTGGGGCCCTTAACATGCTCGAAAACTCTTGAAACTTTGCACACGGGTCAGAACCCGCGGCCATCAGAGCCGGGCTGAAGCTGGTACCCGGGCGTGGCAGGGCGGCTCGTCAGCGCCCCCTGGAATGGGGTCCGAACACCTGGTCCATAACTCAAACACACTTGCATGTAATAATATGAAACTCGGTACACATGTCGATAGCAGAATTTCATCTATACCTCGCGTTCTTGCTTTTTACCCCAGCCCAACAGGAAGTCGGCTATTGAGGTTTTTTTGTAAAACACACGCAATGAACTTTTAAATACTCCTCCTGAGAGCTCTGATCCAAATTCGACGAAACTCGGTCAGCTAGAAGTCAAGACATTGAGGATGAAAGTTTGTGTGGGGATTTTTGATATCTCGAACGGTTTGGCCGTGGCGAGGAAACGAAACTATGGCGAGAAACGTGAAACAGGAAGTGTGTCATAACTTCAGCATGCATTAACTGATCTGGATGAAACTTCAGCAGTGCGTTCGCTGTAAGAGGACGATCACATGGATGTGACTATTGTGAGTCAAAGTTATAGCGCCACCAACTGGCAGCAGGAAGTGTGTCACTTTCAAAATGCTTTGAAATCACCCTCTTATTTTTACCCGATTTGCTTCAAACTTCATCTGTATAATGTACATACACGGCAGATGAAGACCTATGAATGGATTCTTGATATCTTTGAAACTGTTGCCGTGGCGACGCATTAAACTTTACCATTCTTTTAGGATGCATTCTTTTAGGGATTCGAACATTTGTCCATAAATCAAACACACGTGCATGGATTAATATGAAACTCGGTACACTCATAGATCACATCAGGCCAAACAACTTTCGTGCTCTAAGTTTTACGACAGTTCAAACGGAAGTCGGGAATTATGTTTTTTTTTTTTAAATAATTGTCCTAGAAAAACATCAAATTACAACCCATGCTGTTACCAATCACCACCAAACTCGGTGTGCATGAAGTCAAGACATTGAGGATGCTATATTCCGGACGGATTTTTGATATCTCGAACGGTTTGGCCGTGGCGGATTTTTTTGACTAAAAAAGGACACATAAAGTGTGTTATAACTTGGTTAGTTTTACTGACAGTTACAAAACTTGCCGTGTATATTGTTCTATTCAAGCCAAACAACTTTCTAATTAACAATAATAAGCTCAAACCCACAGAAAGTCAGATATTGTAGATTGAATATGATCATGCTCTTTCTGAGCTCAGGCCTGTCACACAGTCTGTGTGTGTGTGTGATTGAGTCTTTTGACACACAGTCTCTGTGTGTGTGTGTAGGGGGAGGGGGCTTAATAATTTCACTGTGTGTCTGGCCTGCTAAAGTAAATACATTTCTTAAGCCTGGTATTTTTTAAATAAGTTTTTGTTTTTATTTTTTTATAAGTAAAGACATATAACCTGTTTAATTGTAGTGCATTGACAATAGTTTTATATAATTAGTGTATTAATTAAATTAACTTGGTCCATAAATCAAAAAGGAAGTGTGTTAAAACTTCTGCATACATTAACTGATCTTGATGAAACTTCAGCAGTGTGTTCGTTGTAAGAGGCCGATCACATGGATGTGACTATTGTGAGTCAAATATATAGCGCCACCAACTGGCAGCAGAAAGTGTTTCACTTGCAAAATGCTTTGAAATCACACTCTTACTTTTACCCGATTTGCTTCAAACTTCATCTGTATAATGTAAACACACGCCAGATGAAGAGCTGTGAAAGCATTATTCAATATCTAAGATAATGTTGCCATAGCAACGCATCAAACTTTAACATTCCTTTTTTTTGATGATTTTGAGTCTCTTAGCGGCTTTGGGGCCCTTAATGGGTTTGAAAACTCTTGAAACTTTGCACACAGGTCAGATCCCACAGCCATCAGAGCCGGGAAGATGGTACCCGGGTGTGGCAAGGGGGCTAGACAGCGCCCCCTGGAACGGGGTCCAAAAACTTGGTCCATAAATCAAACACGCTTGCATGTAATAATATGAAACTCAGTACACATGTTGATCTCATCGTTTCATATATTCATATATTCTCCTCAAGCCGGACAACTTTCTAATTTACACTCATGAGCTAGGACCCACAGAAAGTCAGATATTTTGGTTTGAAAATGTTGAGTGTCTCTCTGAGCCTACACTTCTGTATGGCAAGCCCTTTTAACATTTAAAAGCTAAGTTTGACTATTCGTAATTAACATTGTAGATATCAACAACGTCTTTCTAGTCGTAATTACATTTTGGATAGTTTGTATTATCATTTAAGATATCTGTAACGTAATTGTGACTAGTCGAAACGACAGATAGAGTATGGCAAGCCGTTTTAACATTTAATCATTTTAACCTACTAGTCTCTATTTTCATGCTACTAGTACTTATTTTTTAGATACTAGTATCTATTCCATTAAGTACTAGTACTTATTCATTAGCTACTAGTGCTTATTCTTTAGATACTAGTGCCTTTTCTTTAGATACTAGTGTTTATTCTTTAGGTACTAGTACCTTTTTAAAGATACTAGTACTTATTCATTAGACACTAGTCCTTATTTATTAGATACTAGTACTTATTCATTAGATGCTAGTCCTTATTCATTACATACCAATGCTTATTAATTAGTTACTAGTACTTATTCATTAGATGCTAGTACCTATTAAATAGATACTAGTACTTATTCATTAGACACTAGTACTTATTTCAATGGTGACTAGTAACTATTCTTTTGTTACTAGTCACATTTTTTCCAGTGACTTCTATGGTGATCTGTCATTCAGATATCAACTATTCAGTTCTGACTAGTATGTTAGTATGTATTCCAATTGTGGAATACATACTAGTATGTATTCCAAAGCAGGGGTTACGTTTTTGCACGTCGTGCAGAATAACCCTAAAGGCACCAAGGTGGCGGTGCCACCGGCTTTACACATATATATACACACACACACACACACTAAATATAGCTGCGAGCAGCGACTGGAGGGCCAAAGCCGGCGGTACCGCCATCCCGGTGCCTTTAGGCACCGGGGTTGCGGTGCCACCGGCTTGGGCCTCGCAATCGCTGCTCGCAGCTATATTTATATATATATATATATATATATATAATTTTTTTATTGTATTTTTAATTTAATAAATGCAGCCTTTATAAGCATAATACGGTAGCGTATTGCATTCACTTGAAGAAAAAAAAACTCTGTTTTTCTGAATTAACAAGTTAATTTTTCATGAGAAAAAAAATTTTGCTCTGTTTTTCTGAATTAACGAGTTAATTTTTCATGAGAAATTTTTTTTTTGCTCTGTTTTTCTGAATTAAACGAGTTAATTTTTTATGAGAAAAATTTTTTTTGCTCTGTTTTTCTGAATTAACGACTTAATTTTATTTTTGCTCTGTTTTTCTGAATTAATGAGTTAATTTTTCATGAGAAAAAAGTTTTTTGCTCTGTTTTTCTGAATTAACGACTTAATTTTTCATTAGAAAAAAAGTTTTTGCTTTGTTTTTCTGAATTAACGACTTAAGTTTTCATGAGAAAAAAGTTTTTGCTCTGTTTTTCTGAATTAACGACTTAATTTTTCATAAGAAAAATTTTTCATTCAGAAAAACAGAGCACAAAAAAATTTCCATGAAAAATCAACTCATTAATTCAGAAAAACAGAGCAAAAAAAATTTATCATGAAAAATTAACTCGTTAATTCAGAAAAACAGAGCAAAAACTTTTTTTCTCATGAAAAATTAACTCATTAATTCAGAAAAACAGAGCAAAAAAATTTTTCTCATGAAAAATTAAGTCATTAATTCAGAAAAACAGCAAAAACTTTTTCTCATGAAAAATTAACTCGTTAATTAAAAAAAACAGAGCAAAAAAAAAATTTCTCATGAAAAATTAACTCGTTAATTCAGAAAAACAGAGTAGATATTTTTTTCTTCAAGTGAATGCAAATACGCACGTAGCATAAGAACGTTCAAAACTGTAAAAAATCTTAAAGGGATACTCCACTTTTTTGGAAATTCATTTTAGAACTCCTCTCAGAGTTAAATACTTGCTTTTGAATTAATTCAGCTGATTTCTGATATTTAGAAGAATATCAGAAACTAGACTCGTTTCTGGTCTCATTGACTTCCATAGTAGGAAAAATATACTATGGTAGTCAATGAGACCAGAAACGGTCTGGTTACAGACACTCTTCTAAATATCAGAAAATCAGCTGAATTGATTCAAAAACAGTAAAAACTCGACTGTTTAACTCTGGGGGAGTTGTAAAATGAGCCTATTTCCCAAAAAAGTGGAGTATCCCTTTAACAACCCCAAACCTTTGAACGGAAGTGTATGTGTATACTTCCTTACATAACTAAATGCATGCACAGGGAGACAAAGAGTTAAGTCACAGCCAGAGTAAAAGTCAGCATCGAGCAAAAAGTACATAGTCTGTCATTAGTATTCAGGAGGAGTTGGGCAGGGTGATTGGGATTCTGTCAGTGGCACAGCACGGTTACTCGAGACTGGCAGTAATGCCCTTCACATCCTTGCAGATTACCTCTGACACACAGTAAAGTCATTTCAAACAGAGCTCTTGCCACTCCCACATGCCACACTACCAAAGGGGAAAACACGAGAACCGGCTTCAGCGTGTTTAAGGATGTAATGATTCGAAGTGCTCAAGTACAGATTCTTGCAGTGGCAGGTGTTTTGCTTCAGTTTGGGGATGAAGACTTGTGGGAGTTGGGCCGCTCTCTTTGAGACAACAAAATCACTAGCCAACACATACACACAGCTGTGGAGTTGGCGGAAAATGTCTCTTTCCTCTTCTCATCCATTGGTATTTCAGAGAGAAATGAGCGTTGGTTTGGCCGGCATTCTTTTCTTACCTTGATGGCTGCAATTATCAAGATGGTTTCATTCCGTCTCATCTAGTTAAAGGTCTATAAACCTTTCGGCCTCTAAAAAATGCCCTACCTCGACTAAAGAGTTCACAATATCTGCACGACATCATTTCAAATAATTACCCACACCGAATCCAAACACAGCTTAGATGCAGCTGGTCCTGTCACACATATGGAACACATACCTGTGATATTAAGTGCATTTTCAAAACAAACTTTTGGCCTAGGGCCTGGTATATCCTCACAGAGAAAGAATGAGAAAAAACAAGGTCATTTTTTAACACATCTTTCTGCTAATTCACAGTTTGAAAGAAAATAACCATCACACATAATCCACAATGAGAAAAAAAGGTTACTTTAAAGGCATACTCCACTCTTTTTGGAAATAGGCCAAGTTAAACATTTGGGTTTTACCGTTTTTGAATGTATCAGCCGATTTTCTGATACTTAGAAGAATATCAGTAAACAGAGAGTTTCTGGTCTCATTGGCTTCCATAGTATATATTTTTTCCTACTATGGAAGTTAATGAGACCAGAAACTGTCTGGTTACTGATATTCTTCTAAATATCAGAAAATCGACTGAATGGATTCGAAAACTGTAAAACCCAACTGTTTAACTCTGAGAGAGTTGTAAAATGAGCCTATTTCTAAAAAAGTGGAGTATCCCTTTTAAGGGATAATTCACCTCCAGAAATTGATTGAAATTCATCCTCATGTCATTCAAAACCAGTATGACTCTTTCTTTTAACAGACAGGACCTGTATCACCTTCTTCCAAATCTTTTGTAAGGACTTATCCACCTTTCCTGGATAAACAAGACCAGCTCTTCAAAACAAAGCGGTCACACCCTAAAACCGTGCTAACAAAATAAGTGACTCACTACAGCACTGATTATTTATTTATAGAACTTTTTTTTATTATTAAACTCTACCAGTCGATCTACGAATCGCCAATCCAAGTGCGCTGGTGAGATGTGAATAAGGTGATAAGGTGACATGTAGGCTACGTGTACATATTGAAGAGAAGAAAGTGTTTAGTGTTTGTGTTACTTCCGGAAACAACGGACCATATGAGATTCTGCACAGTTCAGCGAACTTGGATCAGCGTTCGTAGATCGACTGGTAGGGACTATTTTTCAAAGATGGCTTCTTCCTGTATTCGCGAAGTTGACTGTATGTATAAAATATATCTTCTTATTAAACTGTATGGACACTGACAAAGTTCTCAATGCTTCGGTTTGAATGTAGGGACCCTTATTATGCTACCGTGTTAGTGTGGGGCTATTTTGAGCCTTGTTAGTGGTAATAACAAGCAATTTTTATTTGTCATTACTCTATGCCCTATAGACTAGTGTTACACTAGCATTATAGGCTAAACTGTTTTTAGAGATAAAACTATTTACATTTGGCAATCATGAAAACAAATCTCAGATAACGGTTGACTAGGTAACAATGTGTAATTAGACCAAAGGTTCATTTTGCGCTTGGAGTTCCACTTTAAAACAAACTTTTTTCACTTCAGTCACACCATACATGTCCAGATACCACCACTAATATAGTAAAAAAATATTCAAACACAAGCCCAAACACTGAGTTTAACAAGATTCTCATCTTTTAGGTGGAGCAACGCCTGAACATCTATCTTACAAACACCTACCTAGATTGCATTTACCCAGACAGTTATCAATAAATTATTAAAAACAGCATCACCATCTCATCGGACCACTCACCAATAACCTCCGCCTGCCATACACTTCTCATACAGGGGGCCGTCAAGCTCCTTTGAATCAGGAAAGATGGTCTCGTGGTGGATGATGATGGTTTTGATGACCTCATTGACATGGGCCTGGCAGGAGACCTGATCCTGAGTTTCTGGAGTGGGCATGAGGGTGGGGCCAAAGCAGATGGCCAGATTATAGGGTCCATCATGTTTTCATCACTGTACTGGGACAAGCTGCAGGAAATACGAACAAGCTACGTATTAGGCAACCAGCAAAAAAAGCAAGATGGTTCTGATTTGGCTCTTAATCACACAGTCAAGTTCGAGTCTGGTCTGAGATTTACAATCAAGTAGAGTATTATATCATCAATATGTATTTCAGACGCATTATTTTCATGTTTAAAGCTTTCTGTGTGTTTGTGAGACATTCAGACTTACTGGTTGAGGAAGGCGAACAGATATCGCATGACAACGAGCACTGATCTAGGTGAAGTCAGAAGGATCTTTCGAATATACAGCGCTCTCTCATACAGATTCTCAATTCCTACAAGAGAAAGAGAGAGAATAAGAGTAAAAAGCAAGAAATCAAGCAAAAATAAAAGAGCAACACAATTATCTAGTTATAGGGCTGTCAAACGATTAATCGCATCCAAAATAAAAGTTTGTGTTTACATAATACATGTGCGTTACATAATGCACTGTATATAATTATGTTGTATATATATATATAAAAAATACACACGTGTATTTAAGAAAAAATATTATTTATATAAGATATTTATATTTACATATCATATAAATTATATATAAATCTATATACATAAAAATATTTCTTAAATATATACAAGTATGTGTGTATATATATATATATATATATATATATAGGCCTATATATATATATATATATATATATATATATATATATAATTATACACAGCGCACCCACATATATTATGTAAACATAAACTTTATTTTGGATGCGATTAATAGTTTGACAGCCCTATCTAGTTAAAAATCTGACCTACAGTATCAGAATTCAGAAAGAGACCTCTTAAAAACTACTAAAACGCATAAACTTTCAGTATACACGTACTAACGCTTCCTTCACAAACCTAGAAGCATTTGCCCAGACAGTTATTAATAAATAATTCAAAACAACATCACCTCATCCCACCACTCACCAATAGTCTCTCTCTCTTTAAACATACACACATAACTTATTACACACCTCATTAGGTTGAACATAACACATGGAAACTGCATAGATCGCAAAGATTGCATAGACTGCATTCACGTTTTTGCAAGCAGAGGGACAACGGAGGAGTCCTGAACAAATGCTTGTCCTGCCATGACATTCAGAAATGATTATTCAGGGTCGCCTTTGTCATCCACGCCACTTAGCAGCCTTGAGTACCTAATGACATGCTTCCATCTGAACATGCTAATTCACAGATAACCACATCATTGCAGCTCTATTCATAGAGTAAGAAGGCTGAGCTCATTATTTTTGGCGGAAAAAAAACATTTAACAGTGTTCATTTGCACAAAGTTAAACTGCCTAATCTTATCTCTGCAAAACAAATGACTTATTTTCAATTTGCATTGTTGTTAAAATGAAAAATATTACAAATATTTGACTGACTGACAGACAAGAATGGTTTGACCTAAAAATATCAAAAATTGAAAATACTGTGGAAACAAAGACACCTACATCTTGGATGCCCTTGAGGTAAGCTAAAACATATCAAAAATTAATTTCAAAGTGAACTATCCCTTTAAACTAAATTGTTGCCCACCCTCACCCTGCAACTTAAAAAAGCTGATTAACAGAGCATTATAAGAGGTAAAGTTTCAAAACTATTTAACTCTTCATTTTAAGGAGCTTAAAGATTAATCCAGAAGACTGGCATCGCAGAAATGTGTGAGTATTCCTGCAGCAACTGATTTTTTCTTCTTTATAGCTCAGAGTCTATAGCTCACTTCCTGTCCCTCCTGGAATCCATTTAAGCATCTTTGCCGTCTCCTTAGAAATGCGCTCTCAGGCTGTGTTTAAAATCTCATACTAGTACTTTTTTTTAACCAAAACTACAAACTACATTTTTCAAACGACATACTATTTATGCTATATGCAGAATGTCAACTATATGGAGAGTATGCAAATTTCTGTTATGCACAAAATATGCAAATAACTACAAGTCAAAACGTGCAGAAGGCAACTGTCAAAATACCATTAATTTTCTCCTCGGGAATTGATTTTCAACTTACAGACCTTAAAAGACAGACCAATGTGAGCTATGTGGTTGTTAAATCGATGATATGCTTTTGTTGAAGCCATCAGATCGCATCATTTAAACATATACTTGCATTTAACAGTGGAATTGTATTATTGTATATGCATGTTATTTCTAAAAACAAAACCTATTGTTTCTCGATGCATAATAAACATCTTCAAATCAAGAGTTTAATATTTATTCATTTTTATTATATAATTTGCATTGCATTAGTTCTTACACTCATTAAATTGGTTAAGTAGTCTTGTACCTTTATCTTTTTGTCTGATTTTCAAATACTCTTTTTGCTTCAAAATCAAAGTTTATAATGTTGTGATTCACCTTGTGGCTGGTTGGTTGGTTCATGGCTTATAACTCTTAAATGGAGACAAATATTCAGAATAAAGGCTACTGAAAAAGAGGGCAGGAACTGTTGGAATCTATCCAACACAGTACAGTATCCCACAATGCAGTGCATTTCTAGTATGATGACTGAACCAGAAGCAATATCAGCTGTAATCTTTTAACATTGTCCTGATCTCCTTCTAATTTTACTTTTTGCTCTGACTGCCAAAACAATTCCACTTATTATCTTATTATGTTGCTTGTTATCATGTATGTTACTAGAATATTGGCTGTTTAGTACTTATAAAGCACATATTAATGCCTTATTTTGCATGACCTTATTCTACATTCCTAATCCTACCCAATACCTAAATGTAACAAACTATTAAAAGGTCCCCTGACATGGGGTTATTTTATTATTTCATAATGTTTCCTCGGTTGCCCTTATAATGTTAGTATGTTTTTTAGATTAAAAATAGTCAAAATTTAATAAAAATAAAAGGCATTTTTTTCCTAGCCTGATTTTAGCCTGTGATTTGAACGCTGTGTTTGAAGGGGCGTGTCTACTGTGGGATTCAGTGCAACCAGCCTCTGCTGTGATTGGCTGACATACTTGCATATGAAATAGAACTGTTGCATATGAAATAGAACTACGTATTACATGTGAAACTCTCTCGAATATTTTTACTACAGCTATTATACGTTTTTACTATTACAGCTATCGAGATTAACGAATCGTGAGAAGTTTTTAAAGTATTTAGATCTATTGTTACCGTGATGAACATTGAGCAAGCAGATGACAGTATGTTGATTGCGAGAATTAAGATTGATATCATTGCAATGCAGTTTCTGCACTCTCTCTAATGCTAACACGATGATGTACATAAAAAGTGTCGTTGTGCAGTATAACGTGCGCCATTGATTTCATAAACAAGTTGTCCGTCATAAACTTGCGCTGTCGGAAAGATTGTTCATTGACTCACTTTCTGTATATATATATATATATATATATATATATATATATATATATATATAAAAAACCCTGCTTTCTGTACATAATTTGTTCACAATTTAAATACGATTATTTTCATCCTACTAAAAGAAATGATGTGAAGTTGATATTTTAGTCACTGGCTTGACTTACTGATGCATAAACAGTACTGAACGATTTTGAGCGAAAGATTACCCGTCTGAACTTGAACAATTAGACTACACATCAGAAATTGTTGTTTGGTAGCTCGATCGATTTATTTTCAGACGTTCATCAAGGCCAGCTCTGTATTGGCCCAAGCTGAGGAAACATTCGTCATGAAATATTTGGACCATACAAAACTTTGGGAAGTTGTGTCGGCGCATTTCCAGAGAAAATAAAATTAACCCATTGTTTCTTCAAAGGCTCGGATGAAGGAACCAAAAAACACTTTTGGGTTCATTTGTAGATCCGAACACTGATCAACTGCCATGCTTCGCTCGTTTGCAAGCCATGATATCTCTCTCGAGGAAAAACTCAAATTTTTTAGCTCATTTTCCCATGGGTCAGCCAAATTCTCTGAGCGGGCAAAGCAGAGAAAGGGAAGGTTACCTTTCCTCCATATGACGTCATACGGAGGAGATTCAAGATCAGCACATCTCAGCAAGGCAGAGAAAGACAGCCAAAGCTCGGTTTGGCAAAAGCTCGGTAGCCAAAGCTTGATAGTTAAAGCTACACTGATTGAAATTTCTAGCCACTGGGGGACCATATACAGGCTAGGGGAACTCATATAAATGTTAAAAAACCTCAGAAAGCGAAGATTTCATGTCAGCGGACCTTTAATAAGCAGGTAGTTAATAGTGAAAATTGGACCCTATACCTAAAGTGTGACCAATTTTTTCGTCGACTAGATGTGACTCAATTTAAACAATTACTTGACAATTACTTTAGCATACAACTATTTGAAAAGTTTGCTTGCTGTTGCAAATACTATTTAAAATATGAAGTGTATCCTGCAGAGTATGCCATATGCCACAAGCTCATTCCAAACATAGCCACAGATCAACAACTACATCTTGTCCTCATCGGATCCCATGTGGTGGCTTGTGAGACACATAAGCGGCATTTATAAAAGCAAAATCCGGCCTCTGTAGAACGTATTTAAAAACTGATGTGATCTGCTCTCATCCATTGCGACTTCAGCACACACAGATCCCCGATTCTTCCTCTCACAGCAGCTTAAAATAACCATGTCACCATTAGGGAAAAAGACCTGGGCATTTGGTAATATGCTACTCGTGTTATCTGTCGTACTTAGGACGAAACAGGGTTTCCAACATGGATCCTGAGCAAAAGAAGCAATTTAAAGAACTGTCAAGCCTCACCACAGACAAGGCACATGTCTCCAGCTACACAACATGAACTGATCTCCTACACTGCAGTGAACGAACAACTCTAAAAGTCTATATATAGATCTGCCAGGGACAGAAAACAGGAGAGGCCATGTGTGTTCGAGGGTGTGTGTGGTATGCTGGGAAGGGGTAAGTCGTGTGTAAAATGTAAACAGCAGGGAATCCCCATTAGTCACACTACGGAGTGTGACAGGCACAAGACCGCTCGTTGGTCGACTATACGAACACACGCCTTGACATTCCTCCACACGTGCAGACAAACAAAAACCCACCCAACCCCACACATGCAAACTCACAGCACCTTATTATAGCTTTTCACAAATTCTTGATACGTAAAACAAATATTTAAAAATGATGGGTCATATATAGTTCTAAGTATACATTGTTATGCTAAAACTGTTTTGCATGTCAAAATAATATTTCTACATGGCAGGGAAATGTCAAAGTGAATTTATCCAGGTTTAAAAATGTTTATGTAAGGAAAAATAGCATAAAACCATTTGAATTATTTAGCTAAATATTAAAGGGCACCTATAATGCAAAATTCACATTTACATGGTGTTTGAACATAAATGTGTGTTGGCAGTGTGTGAGCAAAACCAACCTAGAATAATAAAAATCCACTCATTGTTTTTTTACAATCTCAATAAATCATATGCACTTTGTCAGAACGAACTGTTCTAAGATTCAGCGCTTTGTGACGTAGAATCGAGAATCGAGGGTTTGATTGACAGTGTGGTTGTGGCATAGACCCTGCCCTCGGTGATCTGTAGTGGCGATGGGATGTAATAATGACATTCATAGTAGTTTTCACTTACTTCCGACACCAGAGCCACTGAAAACACAAGTTTTTTGGAAGTTTAAGTGGCGCCTTTCCTTCGTAAATAAGTTTATGTTTGAGCGAATAATTTTCTGACTGACTGTTTTGGTGAACGAGGATCAATTCAAAAGCAGGTCTTGCTTCAAAGTTAATCCTCAAGTGTAGATCATCGTTGACTGTTTGCGATATCACCGTCACCTCTAGTAACAGTAAGTGTATTTCATGATTTTTGAGCAGAATAGTAATTTCAGTCGATGTCAGCCAATTCAACAACAAATGCGTCTAAAGTTGTTGTCGTCGTCGTAGGATGTTTGTGTATATAATTTAAACCTTGTTTGTATAGTGTGTAACCAGACGTTTATAAATGTATATATTTTTAAAGATGTTGTTTTAAAAACTGCATTTTCTTGTTCTGTAAGTGAGCCATCTCACATTTGACACAGAAGCACCTGTATGACAAGTAATGTAAACATAACAGGTCCCTCATATAAAAGTAATTTCGCTTGTACGTAGCAAACTTTATCACAGTATGTGTTTGTAGTTTCAAAAAATTGCACCAACGTTAGTATGTCTGTGTGTGTGTTTTGCACCTCCATAATTGCAAAGGGGACGCGATTACAACTCTAAACATGTATCAAATAACCCTACCGAGACGTCCTGGTCCATTCTCATTTGTGTTTATTCTGCCTAGTCTCTTTGTCATCTGGGTCTGATCAGAGACTATTTATATATTCCAATTCAAATATGTACGGCTGAAAGACATTTCAAACAGCGGGTCTCTCACTCTATCTCCATGTCTCTGACTCTCAGCCATTCTGCTTAGACCGACTGCCATAGGTATGCAAGTTACGCCCTCATCCAAAGGCAGGACGGGGATATGCAGCTCATTTGCATTTAAGATTGTATGTACCAAAACAGCACCAAAAAATGACATTTTAAAATGGTTATAATGAATTAACTGTGGGGTATTTTGTGCTGAAACTTCATTCTGTGGACACCCAAGACCAATATTACATCTTGTAAAAAGGGGCATAATAGGTGCCCTTTCGTCAATGAATTATTAAATGACTGATTTTTCCCAAAATTGTATCTGTGGTCTAAAGTTCGTCAGATGCCTCAGGGTAAACTGTGCCAGTGGAATTAACTCATACAAAATGGTTTTGAATGTATTTTTAATAGAAAACTGTGTTTTCTTAGAAAATTCAAATGCATATCGCCGATACATTTTCCTTTGATAAGTGGACGACATAGTATCAAAAGTGGCACGGCTTACCCAAGTCATAATTGATTCGAGCTGTGGATAACAAACATCCCATTAACCCAAATGAAAGGATTGGGCATCACGGTGTCATTCTACATTCATTCAGTGCAATCTAGCGTCATCTGTGATGATGACTAAAGCACACATTCTGAGCTCTTTCCAAAGACACACAACGTTGCATTCATGCCGTTTGAAGGACCAACTGAAGCTCTAATGTGTCATGCCGTGGTGGAACACACACTGCGCTGTAATGGAGGGTACGTAAGGCTGTTAGCATTAGCCTGAGGCGCAGGACGTCTTGTCATACAGTGAATAAAGTCACTGTGCCGCTGTTGGGAACAAATGACTAAGATCTCTTCATCTGAGTATAGCACACGATAACAGTTCAAAGCACTGTTAATTCACACTGAGAATCAATGACAGATTTACAGCTGCAGGTCAATACAAAGCAAAAAATAAATAAATAAATGAGCCACTTACTGACACAGGAGATGAGATCATTGAAACGTTCCTTTGGAAACAACGGGTTCTCCAAACCTCGAAAGTAGAGTTTCGAAACACCCCCGCAACAGAGTTTATATCGTGGTTGTTTTCTTCGTCTGTCAGAGGATCGTTACCTAAAAGACATTTTATGCATCTACATTATTATAATTTTTTTTCTAAAACACACACACAAAATCATTTTTAATACTGGTAAATAAAATATCAGCATTTGCTGAAAACATAACTTTAGCTTTTTTTTACATGCCGAAATATTTAAATGGATCTATATAAATAACAAAATAAACATCTAGAATATGTTTTCTCCAGTAGATGTTTTGCCAAAAACACTAAAGTCAAGGCATATGAATTTTCTTCAGAGCTCACATGACCAATGAAGACATAAGAGATTAATCATTATTCAGCAGTGACAGCACTTTCAGAGCTATTTAGAAACCCGAACTCTGTTACCACACACACACACCTCTCTCAAACGAGTTCTTGATATCATTGACTTCAACTTGAGATCCAGACACTCGGAATATGTCCTTGATGTTGGAGGCCTAAAAAAATAAAGAGAGAAACTGAAATAAGTGTTTGAATAATATGTCTTCCCATGTTCATTTAAAGGGATACTCCACTTTTTTTGGAAATAGGCTCATTTTACAACTCCCCCAGAGTTAAACAGTTGAGTTTTTAAGGTTTTTGAATCCATTCAGCCAATTTTCTGATATTTAGAAGAATATCGAGCCAAATCAGACAGTTTTCTGGTCTCATTGACTTCCATAAGTATACATTTTTTCCTACTATGGAACTCAATGAGACCAGAAACTGTCCGGTTACTGATATTCTTCTAAATATCAGAAAATCATCTGAATGGATTCAAAAATGGTAAAACTCAACTGTTTAACTCTGAGGGAGTTGTAAAATGAGCCTATTTCCAATAAAACTCGGAGTATCCCTTTAAATCCATTGGAAATAAAGGCTGGTCCATAGAAACCATGGTCAAATCCCAACCTCAAAAGCTAAACCCTGTGCTTTAGAAAAGTTCCCTTTTTCTATAATTAAAGATAATGAATTAAGGAGAGAAACTGCAATCAACTTCTACAAAAACATCCGTCAGTCCGGGATTAGCTTTTAAATGGAAAGCTTGGATGAGGGTCCAGAAAAGATTAATTAAAAATGTCTCTATAGTTCCAGTTAGAGGGCCACACACAGACAGCATTCAGCCCTTTCAATAGAAGCACAAGATATATGACTGTGTTCGCACAGTTAATACAAGCAATATGATAAAGACCTCTTTGGACTGGCAACGTCCTCTGACCGTTGACAGGAAAGCAAAACAGTAAACTTACAATAGATCTAAAACAAGTTTGTGCATGGCCTACAGGTAGCAGGTAGCATTAGCAAGTTTAAAGACATTAGCATAACTGATGAACAAATTCTCACAATGGTGGGCCATTCTAAGGAATAATGTGTATTGTATGGTTTGAGTTGCAAGACATTTGCAATATAACTTACCATACAGGTTGATGAATTGAATAGAGCTCTCAACAACTCGAGGTATTGCTTGTCCAGAGTCCTTAAAACAAGACAAACATGGGCATTAACTCAGGATATGTGGGCCAAGCAATCAGTCTAGCTCTAAATCAACTGAAAATATACCACACACCATGTATCATTCATGTCAGAGATAAGATAATCCTTCTTGGCTCCTACAGACTCTTTTTAAAGACACACCTAAAATTTCAGGCTTTAACCCACCCAAGACAGGAAACAAAACGACAACTTAGATCTACATGCTAACATGTTTTTTTTGTGTGTGTGGTTTTTTTTGGTGGGAGCAAATGCCACCGGTGAAAAACTCGAAATGGTTTAGTGAATAGTGTGCAGGCTGCTTGTTGTGTGGGGTTAGAGCTGTTTGT
>JAQIUQ010006270.1:0-80000 GCA_030378365.1 Hybognathus amarus
TACACGTGTTCTCCCTTGGTAATCCTGTAAGAAAGTTTATTTTTGGAGATTCCCAAGGGATAAACCCTAACCAACTGCTTGCAGCAACATAACTTTATGGCCACTTAAATTCTGCGGCAGTCAATTTAAGAGTGGGTGTGTGAGCACAGGATAAGTAGACAGGTAAATCACCTTCATGGCGAGTTGTAAGGCTTAATTTGTTTACGCCACTCTTGAAACACTGTAAATTAACCCTCTAGACATCAATAGAGCATTGTTGTCTGCGGTCGAGTTGTTAAGTGCACAAGGAAAGTTTTATTAATGACGACTGTTAACCATGTATACTGTAACTCAGTGGCATTCAAATGCGTCAGAGGAAATTCCAGGCTAGATCAATGAACGAATTCTGCAAGAAGGACATTCCTAAATAAGAAAAGGAATAGCAAATGGAAGTGCTGAATGAGTGGAAACCTGCATGGCAAAATGTTTAAATGTTAGAATCACTATGACTTATCCACATCTAATTTAAATAATTACACTACAGTGATCCATTGTTTAATGAAACTTTTTTGGTTGCTTTTTTTTTTTTTTTGCATGAAACTTTTTATTATCAGCCACCAAGGTATATGCATATTTATTATTTAAAAACCTGTGTTAATTGAAAATAATCCTGAAGTAAATATTAGATGAAAATTAGAAATTTTGCCTTGGGAACTAACTGAACTAAAATAAAGTTGAAGTAAACATAAATTTAAAAGAAAAGGCTAAGTATTATTTTTTTATTAAAAAGTGAAAAAGTAACAAAATCACATATCAAAATCTTTTTGAGATTTTTCACATATTTTTTTTATGTATGGCTACTAATTTGTTACATATGTCTCTCTTCTGTTCCTAAATAGCATTAATATAAGTAGAAAAAAATTAAAAATAAAAAGCATCATTAAAAACAATAACAACATACTAAATAAATTGTACTAAAATAACACATTGAGACTTGAGTCCTGTAAGGGTGAAAGTTAACTTCCTATCAAAAAGCGTTTTTTATCATGGGGGGGGGGGAGTAGTTGGTGTTAAAAGCAGCTGTTGCTCATGTGCATCTGAACTGGCCAGCTCCTTTCATCCACTTTCAGTGAAGTTCTCACAATGAAGCTACATTAGCATTTTACTGGAAGTGGCCGCAGGAGGAGGGTCAGGTATTACAACAGGTAATAGAACACAGGTTGGGAGGAGGAGAGGAAGTGAGCAGAAAAGGATGATGCTAATATCCTTAATGGTGGTCATCATTGTTTATGCAATGTTGGGAATATATGCTAATGTACAATAAATAAAAGAAAAGTAACTTTTGCTAGCATCAAGCAGATTTTAAGCCAGGCTTCAAAGAAAGGAATCATTTAGTGCAGACCACCTGATGGTCTCTGTTTTGAGAAAAAAGTTGAAATGGAGCTCAAGTTGCCAAACATGGCTTTGTTTCTCAGTTCAGCACCTCAGGAAGTGCACAATGAGAACTTCCATATTCAACTTAACACAATAGGAAACGGCCATTAATACAGACAACAAGATTTGTACAGACTTTTCTTAACGCTACACTGTGTAACTCTTAGTTTATTCTTAGCAAAAAACACTTAGTTCTTTCAAAATATATGTGCTCATTAATGTATATTTACTTCGTTCAAGTAATAAAGTATTCTTGTGAGTGTATACAACGCATTCTCATCCCAAGGCGCCATATATGACACTTTTGCAAAAGCGTAAATATCCAACGCACATGGCACCCTTTAGCGTCAAATGAGACGCTTCGAGTTATGGTTAAGTTTAGGTATGGGTAGGGTTAGACCACTAGAAGGCGCCTTCTGCCCGATTTATTTTTACGTCTCATTTGGCGCTAAAGGGTGCCATGTGCGTTGGATATTTACGCTTTTGCAAAAGCGTTGTATATGGCGCTTTGGGATGAGAACGGGCTGGTGTATAATATGCCATTGAAAAAACATACGGGTAAGGGGTTCTAATGACGATCCGCCATGTTGCCCCTCCAAGTACATAAGCCAAAGAGGGACATACCCATTAATTCAAGCTTCGCCTTTCGCGTTTACGTTTGAGTTAACAGTCATGGACGAGGTCGAACTGGAAGCCATGTTAATCTTGGACTACATTGGCCACTGTAGGAGTTCGAAATCAGAAACTAATATTCACTGGATGGTCATATACCTTTTCACCACTAGATGGGGGTAAAAATCACACAGTGTAGCTTTAACTTCATGAACTAACAATTTATTTCATACTGCAAGTTACAGCAACAAGAATTAGGAATTAATCAAAAAGGAAATAAATATACAGTAATCAATATTAGAAGTGGATCAATCAAGTTCATTAAAGTTGTACAAGAACGGGTATTGTCAAACACATATAACTTTGATGAAAGGTTTTGAATCCACTTCAAATGTTGACTACTGTATAAACTAGAAACACGTCATCCATAAAATTCAAACTAGTGAGAGTCAAACATTTAAATCACAAAAGTTTGGTAAATATTACATATTCTGAACATTAAAATTTACACATAAATCCGGTCATCATCATTCGTTTTAGTGATATTTGCTACTATTGGCTTTACTTCTGAAGTTGTAAGGCTAATTATCAGTGTTGAAAACTGACTCCATAATAAAATAACGTGTCAGAGCCTCTTTAATAAAAGCGTACATAACATACTCAATATTTGGTTAATAGTCCTAAATATTTGGTTAAAATTTTATTAGGCTGCCATAGATTTCGCCCACAGATGAGCTCATGGTTTTTGCGGAGGTGTCCTTCCAGTTTCATCATCTGCTTCTTTTAAAACAACAAGAATCATGACCAGAGTTTGAAGTACTTATACACTCATAATCCATCAATCCTTTATTTTTGCATTTGAGTACCCTAAACATGAACTAAATGCATGTAAACAGTGATATTATCTAACATAAGATGACTCATATGTGGAGGTGCAGGTTTGTGAATCTTTTGCTTGTTTCACCTTGTACAAAGATCTTTCACAGACTTCAATAGACAACGTTTTAAATACAAGAGAAATACAATTCCTTCCTGAAAGAAAGAACTAGAAAAAAATATGTCCTCACAAACTGATAAATTAATCAAAATTTATTGTCCCTCAAAGCTCTGAACAAGTTATTTACGTAGAGTTGTATTAAACTCCACATATGTGAATTCTGACCCCATTCCAGAATGAATGAGCCGAGTCTGAGCCGGCATGTCATTGTTTGTTTAACCTTGTATTAATAAAAACCCTACAGCAAGCCTTTAAAAAAAGCTTTTAGCTTCAGACTGCTTTCTCCAGCTCAGTCTGAGCCTGAACCCCCATCAAAAAGCTTTGATTTAGAGGCGGTCAGACTGTAAAGGATTCTTTCATGTCGGCAATCAACACATGAGCATTATAAATGCAACCATTCAAGACGCAGCAAGGCAAGTGAGATTTATTATCAGCCATGGCTTTCCATATTAATTCAAAATTATCTAATGGCATTCAAACAGTAAGCAGGTTAAATGAAATAATGTTTAGAAGCCACTAAAATCCTAAATAATGTTTTCTATATAGTGTGCATACATACACGCACGCACGCGCATATATATGTATATATATATATATATATATATATATACACACGGTATATATCTCAAAATCTGAATTACAACATCGTATAGATGACATTGTATCATATGATAATCATTAGTTTCTTCATATTGCGTTAGTACGGAATAACACAAAATTAGTAAAAGAACAAAATTGTAGCAGGAAATATCTCTATGCTGAGCCTTTTTTGCACTTCCTGATTTCCCTACTTGAGAATCCTTGTCCGATGAATGGACGACCCCAGCACATGTGTGATTGTTTACAAATATTGGTTCACTTGCAAAAAGAGCAGTGTCAAAGCGAACTGTACAAAAAACTAAATAAATAAATAATAATAATAATAATAATAAATTATTTGGTCCTGACCAAAGCAAGTGAACTATCGGACTTTCCTGGTGTGAATACAACCTGTTTTTAAATCTTCTCTTTAAAAAACGCTCTTTTTTCAGGCTAGCTAATATGATTCTTAAATTTAAAAAGTGCATTCTCAAATTGTTTTAATGCATGTTATCATTTAGTTTTTTTCCTATTTTGCATATTTTTGATTTTTGCGCTTTGAGATGCTTGAACTTTTAAAAGGCACCATAAAAATTGTTTATTGTTGTTGTTATTCTCAGATTAAACATTAAAAACAAAGACAACTACTAGCCTGACTTCTTGTCATACTCATATTCTAGTCATAATATGAGTCTGAGACCGCTCCTTAGGGCTTTGATTATGAGGCGGTGTCTTAACCGAACCAGGAAAAAAAAAACCTCTGCACTCAATTGGATAGTCAGACAGACCCACAACCAATCAGAGCAATGCAGTAAGTCAAATACTTTGCATAGCATAGTTGTCAACAACAGAACTTACTTATTTTAGAAGTAAAATAACGAGTGTTTGCTTCTTTCACTTGGTCCTTCATGAGTGCGACCAAAGGAGAAACCACAACGACCACAGGCTTTTCATTACAACCCATCTTCTTAACCTAGCGACCGTCAGAGCCAGCTGATAAGTTACACTTTTGCCGAATATCTTTCCGATCGACAAATGCCTTGATTGCAGTTTTCTGTTTGTCTATTAAAATTAATGTGCTGTTCGATTCATTTTAAAAACAGACGCGACAGCGGAATCTATACATCTCAATTCTCCAGCTGCAGTCATCTCTGAGGGAAACCAGTTAAGCGCTCTTTGATAACGTGATGATTACGTCCCTGCAGATCATCTGTCCATCATCGTATAAAGCCCGCCCTGGCAATTTGATTGGCCTGATCATTTTTTGCCTGATCATAATTACTCCTCAATGGATTTGAGTCCAGACCGAACTTCCTGACCAAAAAATGTTGTGGGCGGAGTTCGGCTGGCATTCAGGCTAAAAGACAACCACTGCAAACATTGGAATTTCTCAAGTTTTAGTGCGACAAAGTTAAAATACTACAAGACAATAATTCTAATAAAATGAGACTTGTGAAAATAGAAAAAGAGTTAAGATGGACAGCTAAACAAGACCCAGGGAAAGTTCCCAAAGCCCAAAAGTCCTTCAGGTCGGTTTAGAAGTGTACAGAGTCAAGCTATGCCTACACTAGCAGCTCTTACAAAAACAACTTCTACATTCTAGGAGGGCAACACTGACCTCATTTCTACCAATAGAACCCCAATCCTTTGTTTTCTAAGCTTTACCACACAAAAAATGTGGCCTTTATCCATCTGTGAGGTTGCTACGACTCTTCAAATATGGACAGAATAAGACAAAGAAGAGTCAGGTCAATACATTTGCCCACTGTTGCCCTCATTTATTCCGCCAAGCTCAGACATAAGCAAACAATCCACTCTTACAGCTTAGCAACTATTTGGATTGCAACACACTGAAGTCACTCTTGAATGCATGACATCCTCAAATTCAGAACATGAACATTGTGGGTCCTACATTTATACTACATGTGCCTTACTAGGAAGGGAAAACCTTTTTCCTTTCCTTACCAGTGTAACCATACTGAAAACACTAGTATGGGTGAATTGTGCACATTTTAAACTACTCCTTTAGCTCTTTAGTTCTGCTTTAGCTGTTAAAGCATGATCAGTAATAAACTCAAACTATAGCCTACAACATTTAAAAAAAATAAGTTAAAGAAGTAATTGTATCTTTTTTCGGTTACACTATTTCGATACACTACACTCTAAGAAAAAAAATCCATAAAATAACAGAAAAAGTACTGGCAGCTCATTACCCGGACTTTGTCCCGTAATTAAAAACAGACATTTTCTGTTAATTCACAGTGTAACCACTGTAAATAAAACAGAAATTTTCTGTTTTTAATGGTATATCTATAGTAAAAGACTGGACACTTTCTGTAATTTAATGGTATATTTACTGTAAAAAAACAGGACACTTTCTGTTATTTAATGACATAACTACAGTAAAAAAAACCGCAAATATTAAATAAATCCGTAAAATAACAGAAAAAGTACTGGCAGCTCATTACCCGTACTTTGTTCCGTAATTAAAAGATGAAAGATTTTTGTTAATTTATGGTTTTCCTACAGTAAAAATTAACCCCTTAACTGTCACTTGCCCATATACGGGCAATCTAACTTTACTTCACTATATTACTGTTAAATCCTTATCAAGTCATGACAAACTATATATCGTTGGAAAGGTCTAAGGCTCCCAAATAGATATTTAAGTGCTGTTTTTTCTTACAAATTATGAATGAACAGTAATATATGAATTTATGACAAGAGTGCGCCTCAAAAAAATCAACGTCATTACAGGAGTTTCTGACCTTTGTCACAAAAAGTCGACGCACACACTTTTAATAATTGAAACTTTGGTTTTTAGTGCTAAAAGTTCATAAAAACATAATTAGCATTTGTCAATAAAAAAAGATAGAATTATATTTTAAAAAGTAAGGTAAGAAGTCCTCTAAAAAGTATAATATATTATATATAAATATATAAATTTTTTATTATTATTATATCACATATTTTAGTAGTTATCATAAATTAGGTATCATTTGAAAGCTTACGAACTCAGAATTCATCTTATGAAACCCGTTTTGAAATTGGACGTTGCGTTACCATAGAAACAGTATTTTTTTATTAGGCCCCTCCCTTTTGGGTATCATCTTTCATAATTTATTATCAAAACCTTTTCTAATCTTGACAAACATATATTGTCAGAAAGGTCTGAGTCTCAAGGTTCCATATTTAGTGACATGTGATATTTGGACAGAAATTTATTAATTTGTTATGGCAGAATGCATACAATTACAATCAATGGAATTTAATGGCACCTGATGGCTATTTTTGGTATAACGCCTAAACAAAATCTCATGGGAACTTCAATTTTTGAGATATAAACTTTAAATTTGGTTAGATATATAGCTTTCATTTTATAGTAATTTTATAGTAAAACCTATTTTGTAAAATATGTATTTTATATTAAAAAACATTAATAAAGTATATTTGATTATCTGCAAATTATAACATTCATAACTTTTTCATACTTTAATTTTTTGAAGTGCTTTAACTTCAGTAATAATCTACTGATTGTTTTCTTTAAAACAAGACCAAACTTGGGTGTATGTTCCAAAGCATTCTGGAATTACAACCATTTAAGTTTGTATAGTGCATCTTAATGTCAATTATCAAAAGGGGGTGACAGGTAAAGGGTTAAACAGATGAATTTATGCAATATACCTACAGCAAATAGAAATTTGACTTTTCTGTTAGTTAACAGTGTAATGATAACTCTTGTTAAACATTTCAAACAAATCTTCTTTGATTAAAAAATATTTTTATTTACGTATAGATCTACAACAATTCCATGAAAACTAAAATATAAAGGAAAAAAAAAACACAAAAGGGAAAAGTATACATAGTTCTCATCTCCAAATTGTTTCAAGTCTGCTAATTCACAACACTTTGTTAACATTACAACAATTGCATCCACTGAAAAAATTATTTTAAAATGTGTGAGGGGAAGAGGTTTTTCAGAGGAACATGGATTGGGCGGGGGGAACTCTTCTGGTCTTCAGGTAAGATGAAGGCTGTAAAAGAAATACAAAACACTATTTTGTGAGGCCAGGACATACTGTATTGACATACAGAATGTGTCAAAACAAAGATTCTGGGTGGGGAGAACTCATCACTCACCTAGAAATGTGTAGTAAATTCTTCAGAGCCACCAGACTGATTGGACCAGGTCCTGGTAGGACTGCAGACTTGGGTTTAGTCACCAAAAACTACAGAAGGGAGACAACAGTGTGTGGCCTATCCATCATGATGTTTCAAATTTAGTTACTGTGTACTGTAATGGTTCCGTCTACGGTTAACCGTACCTGTCTGTCTCACGGCGAGAGGCCTGTATCACGGCCCAGCTGTCCCACCAGGTTGCCGTTGTTCTCTCCGTGCCGACACAGGTAGATGATTCAGGGCTGGACGTAGATGTTCATCAGGTAGATTATCCAGGATCTGTTTGATGAGGAAGTGCCGATCCCTGTCTATCACCTAATGAAGGAGTGATCGGTATGTTCAGTTAAAGTTCCATTTTCAGATTTGACAAAAGCTAAAACTTTACATGGTTTTTCGAAGTTGTTCATACAGGAACTTCAGCAGTCTTGAAGGAATGTAATACGTTTGGTTTCCTTCATCTCAGCCATTTCGACCTTCGTTCAGGATTTCTGCACAGAAAAGTTGGATATGAAGAAAAAAGATATATTTTAGCTACACAAGAAATTAAATGAAGGAAAATTAACTACACGATATCATGCAGACCAGGTTAAGGTTGAAAAACAATTGTACAGTATTTTACGTTCGTTAAATTATCAACTATAAATAATCAGCTATCCCTAATTCTTTCAAATTCAAACACTGTATATAAAATGCTAAGACTTTTGTTTCCAGTGGACTGCAATTGCATGTCATGTTAGCTTGTCTGCTCAACTACTGTATACATTATAATATGTTTAATTATGTTCAACTAACACTTCAGAAAGCCGCTTTAAAAGGGGTAGTTCACTTTAAAATGAAAATTCTGTCATCATTTACTCACCTCTCAAGTTGTTTCAAACCTGTATGAATTTTTCTTCTGCTGAACACACAGATATTTTGAAGAATGTCGGGTAACCAAATACTAACTGGAGCCATTGACTTCCATAGTAGGAAAAAAAATACAATGGAAGTCAATGGCTCCAGTTAATGGTTTGGTTACCAACATTCTTCAAAATATCTTTGTGTTCAGCAGAAGAAAAATTCATACAGGTTTGAACTTCTGAAACAACTTGAGGGTGAGTAAACGACATAATTTTCATTTTTAAGTGAACTATCCCTTTAAAAATAGTTGTTTAAATCTTCCCTAACAATGTGCATTTCTACTGACCATGTAAGCACACATCTTTGAAGAGGGTATTCAGCAACCACCTTTTTTTATCAACATTCTTCCTCAGACTTTAAATTTAAATGTGTGTTGGCAGTATTGAACGCTCATAGTTATTAATAATATTAAAAAATGATAATCAAACAAAATACAAACCCCTAGGCAGCATGCAGGAGGTGCTTAGGGAGCAAACTACAGCAGCAATTCCTGTCAATAGATAAAACAACAGAAACACTATGAAACAAACTGAGGAGGGATCTGGTAAAGAATGACTAACGTTACAGGCAGAAGAGTAGATAATAGCAGTCATGTTAAATGTAAATTAATATTTCATGGTCAATATTTAAGTTTTAAAAGTCGTGTCGTCTAAAAACAAAAGCAAATTTAACGTAAACGTAACGTTAACTTACCTCATCTGGCAGAAAAGGTGGTGGTGTTTTCCTTGATCCAGCTGTTACTGCATCTTCACACACAATATCTTTCACGTTGTACCTTCATGCCTTTTAAATCAAGTCTTGACGGCCTTTCATTTTATCACAACTGGTTAACAGATTCGCTCGTCAAGAAATAAGCCGCATCGCCGACAAATAAAAGTAAATAAACCAAAGTACAACGAGGCCACACTATAACACATATATCATCAGGGAACCTCCACGAGTGTATACTAAACCATTAATGTGTGACGATATGCATAAAATGCTAAACGTGACAGCTCCGACATTAATTTGCCCAACATGCCAGATGGCAACTAAATAACGTTACGTTAACAGCTTATTTGAACATAAATGTCGTATTTTACCACAGAAGTGTCAGAATGGCTTCCACACACCCAAAATCCGACTTTAATAAGCAACTTTGGCCGCGGTCATCTGCGTGGGTAATGGCGGTTGCGTCTAAAACTTTTTGCGCCGCCAGGTTATTGTTCCCACAATGCAACGCGTAATTCAAAATACGGGTAAATGACCTGTAAAATACAAAAACGGAAACATCCTTCATATTTATATGCTACATAACATTGTACCGTAATTTTACGGAATTTATTTACAGTGTACATTCTACTAAATACAAGTAACTTTGCAATTACAAGTAACTCTCATTAGAGTATTAGCAGACTGAGTAAACTGTTGGGTTAGAGTTTGGGTGCATCAGTTCTCAGTATAAAAAAATTAACTGTACTATCCTGTCTTAAAGTGACAGCAACCTAATATTCCTGCTGTTTGTGTTTTTAATGTAAATCAAACAACAAAAAACACTCACTGATCTTGCCTGAATGACTTAATATAATCTTTAATATTTGATACAATCTTTAATAATTTATACAGTGAAGATTGTATGCAATGTTGTTTTAAATTGGATTACTTTATTAAAAACAAAAACCTGTAAAGTTTTATTTAATTTGTATATTTGCTCTATTGTATGTTTTGTGCTGTGGCTTGTAGCTTGATTAATTGTTCTTATTTTCTTGATTTTTCAGTTGACAGCTGTCCCTTTTCCCCTTAACAAAGAACACACTGAACCGTCAGAATTGAAACCGTGACCCTAAAACATGATACAACTGAACCAATTTAAGCCATTACACCTCAAAAGTTTGGGTTAGTAGAATAAATTGATTCGTATTTGCTAAGTTACTTACAGTTGGTAGAATGTCTAAAGTGGACAGTCAAAATAAAGTGTTATCCAATATGTTAATGTTGACTCTTAAAAAGGTACAAATACTCCCAACTATATGGCTACTCTTGAAATTTGCTCAAAAGTATTTTTTTCCTCTACTGAATACTACCAGCAGAAAGAAATGAATGACACCGATGGGAAAGTTCAGTTTCCCCCAATTGAGCAGCCTCGCTTGGTTAGATTGAGACAAACATGGCCTTTGTGTGCCCATCTCCTGGCTTCTGATGTGGCCTGACAGGGAGAGCATACAGCAAGGCTGGTTCCTGCAAAAGCGGTAATGCAGCGGTCTCCTGTTTACCCTGCTCGTCTCGGCCTGGGTATCAATTAGCCTGGCAATGGAGAGAGTGCAAGCAACACTACTCAAACGAAACCCTTAGCGTGCCTAATGTGAGAACTGAAAACGAGAATCTCTTTAAAAATAATGGTTTTCACCATCACTTGTCTGACAAGCAGTCGAAAGTCTTTATGTGGTTCAAGGAATTACTTGAGGATATGAAGGCATTTAAGTGCATGTTAAACTTGTTCCATTTGTTTTAACCATCAAGAGAGCGTGAACTTTTCATTCATCAAGCCAGTCCTCATCTGGCTTTGGCTTCACTGAAATCACATTTGTGTTCCTGTGCACATCAATTAAATCACAAATACTGTTATTTGCTCCAGTAGGAAGGAACACTTGATCCAAAGACTATAAAAATTAATCTACCTTTTCCAATTAAAACGTTGCTTTTTATTAATAATGAATTTAGCAATTATATTGTGTTTTATAATGTGAAAAACCAATCGGCTGTAGTACATCAATAAAACTGTAGGACTGCTGCAAGGGTGAAACAGATATCCCCAATTATTTGTGTAAATCATTATTTAACTATATTATATCAACTACTACTATTTGACAAACCTAAGGTGGGCATTTTTAACATATGGAGTAACAAACCAGTTAAAATATAGTAAACAAATGGGAAAGGATACTCAAAATAAAGTCAAGCCAAAGAAATTATGTAATTTCAAGATAAAGATTATATTTTTCAGAGCGCCATGGAAAACAAACACCAAAAACCCAAGGGGTGGTAAGTCTCAGTCATCAGTAAAGCAAAGATATGAAGGAAGCATTTGGTAAAGGGTTAAGGTAGTAGGATTCAGAATGTAAATCTCGAGTCAAAGTAAAGAAAAAAGAAAAGGAAATAATTTGAAAAATTACAGAAGCTTGGTCCCACCCATGCACAAAACAAGGGACCAGAACGGCCAAGAGAAAACTATGCTATAAAGACATAGATTAGAGCCCAGTAATATTTTTGCTTGAAGCAATCATGAAGATTTGGATCCATGTTAAGTGTTGCACTGCTATTTTGGCACATTACCACCTTACCTCATACAAGCAGTACGGCTCCCTTAAAACATCTGGATATCTACCAGTTGGGATAAACTCAGTCCTTGGATTCCTTTCAGGTATCTAATCATGAGCTCAGCATCTGAGGGATTCTGTTGCACCTTGTGAATACATGAATCACATGAAACTTTTGATCCAAGTGTACTTTTACTCGGTCAAACGTCTCTAGGGCATTTTGTTCAAAAAGACCTCACCCAATCAAATTCGCTTGGTTCGTAACCATGGAACTAGGTGGCCCTTGAGTCTCAGATGACCTCCTGAACACTGAGGAAGTTGACGGGGCAGACCCATTACGGTTACTACACTTGAATAAATCAAAGAGAAAAAAAGGTCGAACACGCCTTTGGGTGGCCTCAAGAGGAGGGAATCAGTTAGGACAGATGTTTTTGACATTCGGTCTGATTTCATTTAGGGGAAATAAAGAGACAGGAAAACCACAGAACGCCCAAAGAACAACCATTTTTATTATTCGCTTGGACAGTTTGTTTCATGAGAACAGCGAGCAACACGCCTAAACCCCATTGTCAGAATGTTCTCGGAAGCAAAAGGCACAATAAATGAGTCAGTCTGACAGAATCGTTTGCAAGTCTGTCAGTGAAGTCTTAGCCAATTTCATCCATCTGATATTGAATAAGCTTGAAGACGGCCTTTAAAAAGAGGTTTCCACATCGCACATGAGAAACTGAGGTCATGTCTTTGAAGCCAACATCCACTAACATGCACATTACAGCCTCAACTGCAGGTGCTGGCCAGCTGAAAGCTCTTTTCCCACCAGGAAGCTGTAAAAATCAACTACACCCCTGTTGTGTACTGTGCTGTTTTGGTTTTGGTGAGTGGAGCCACTTGTGGTTAGTAAACAAGCCTATTCATGGAGTTTGTGTTCAGCCACCTCATGGGCGTCAAGACACTGAGAAAATTCTATGATAACATTTGGAGTTACAAACTGACTATCAAACGACTAGAAAAAGATACTCAGATAAATCAACAAGTACTTTATGCAGTTGGAATTGCGCATATGAAAATTTACGATTCACCCTAAACCCAGCCCTCATTGGGGTTGTCCAATAAAGTGAAATGAATGTAAGACAACAACTCCCACAATGCACCACATTGCACAGCTCCGAATGAATTTACCACCAATTTTCCAAAACATAAAATAGTAACGAAATTAGATAAATATATTGATGCATGCATTTAACAGATCAAAGATGGTTTATGAGACTTGTATTAGGCTATTGTTATTTAATTTAATTGTGTACACACACACATGACATACATAAACACACAAAGCTTTTTACGTTTCTTAATTCTAGCTTAATTCTAACACTAAAAATGCAAATGCAAAAAACATACTTCTAAAATAAATTAAAAGAAAGAGAGCAGCTCAGAAATCCAGCCAAACATCTTCAAATTGCATTTATATGGGTTTGGAACAACAGGATTAGGGTTGGGTAGCGAGAATCGAGTATTGATTGGAACCGGGACTAACTTTTTATTTTTCCCGGAATCGTTCAAAAGTTAAAATTTTGATTCCTAGTTTCGATATTCACAGTCGGTCGAACCGGAAGAAGAAACCGCTGAACAACACCAACGAAGAAGCGTCTACCGGAAGTGTTGGCATAACCGTGCGAGTTGAACATGAGTAGCTTACGTCGACGGTCCAAAGTGTGGCTTCACTTTCTAAAAATAACGAAATCTCTGCAAAATGCTACATTTGTGACAAAAGGAGTATTTGTGATAGGAGTATTTCCTTCAGAAATGAGTATTTCCTTCATAAAGACCGTTGGTTAGCAAGGTTAGCTAAACTCTTTTTGACCCTGCCTCTTAAAAGAATCGGAATCGAAAATCGTTCAGAACCGGAATTAAAAACAAGGAATCGGAATCAGAATCATTCAAATTCAAACGATACCCAACCCTAAACAGGATGGTGTGTAAATTACAATTTTCGTTTTTGTTGATCTATACCTTTAACAGTCACTTCTCCTCTCTCAATGTCCTAATCAGGCTCCAGCATTAGCGATATAAGAGAACCCACAAGCAAGCGTGACTAATAACAGGAGTCTTTGTTTATTCCAGTTAGCATGACAAAGATGCAAACTCACTGCAATAACATCTGAATGAAGCCAATTCAAAAACGTGTACTGGCCAGAGTTTGTCTTCAGAAAGTGCACAGCCAAAGACAACAACTCCAGCCTTCTAAGTATCATCGGCCTTAAAAAAACTGCCTGTTTGCCTGCGGACAGATTGACTGCGAGTGAGTGAACGGACGCCATAGCAAACTGCAACATGAGGTTGAAAGAGTTGAGTAAGATGTAGGGGTCTCAATACCTAGAAGCCGAATAAAACATATGAGCCAGTTTCAAAAACAGCGGTTTAATAAAAATCCAGATGTGGAACTTATGTTCAAGGATATCTTTATAAAAGGGCCATGAAATAGAACTCAAAGCCAGATTTTCAAACAGTTCTGTCAAGACTTGCAATATAACGCCAAAATTGTGGTAAAGGGAATCCAACCTTCAGTTTGCGTTTCAGGTGAAGCATGGAACGCTACTGCCTCAGAGGGCTTTTAATATGTGTGTGCCTGAGAAAATGATGATTCCCTCATCAGTCCTCGATATTTTACAGTCAATAGAAACATCACCACATTGACCAAGTGCGCTGCGATTTTGGCATAATATATAATTTAAAAGCCATACAAATGAGGTAAGAAGAAATAACAAAACAGCTCAATGACATGGAGGGCTGCACAAACAACCCTTAATATTTCTACTCGACACGAAAAGCACGATCGTTCCCCTGCCTGCCGGATGAAGTGATGTTTTGACCAGACATGGTTCAAAAAGAAAGATAGAAAAAAATATCACAGCATTTTGCCAATACACACAACCCCCTACGTAAAGTTACATGCTCCCGCTACACAACTGTCCACCAGCGCTGGAACAGTGTCTCTCGTACCAAACAGTTCATGTTGGTCTACAGACCACAAACAACACTCACACCTAAAGCATTTCTCTTGGACTAACAACTTCAGTGAGAATAGGCTGGGATGTCTTTGTACCTATTTTGACCTTTGCTTAGCCTCAAATTGTTATTACTTATTTGAAAAATGCTCGATTAAGCATAAGCTCATTCAGAAACCTAATGTAATAAAACATCAGACCCAGAACACATAATTTAGATGAGCACATTCATGGATAAACACTTTCAAACATGAAATAATTCAGTAACTCTAATAAATGCTACAAATGTCTAACTGAAATTACCAATGAAAAGCTTTCCATCTGCCCAAGAGTATGCCTAATTGTATTAAGAGCAACATGTCCAGTAATAAAAGGCATTCTTCCAATAAAAAGTTGATCAAAAAAGGAGATTAGAAGTTCAGATAATCTTAGTGGCGCAGGTGCAGATTGTATGAAAAACAATGAATGTAGAGGGCATACATTTCTCGAAAAATGTGCACATTTTGAATGTCCTAGCTTAACCAACAAGTCAACCAGCTTTAGAAAAACTAACCACTTTTGTAGGTAAACAAACAACATGATTACTGCAAGAACTGATCTTTCCTACACTAGATTCAACAAAGCTATCAGAAACAGCAGTGACTTTCAATAATTTGGCAGAAAGATGACTTCTAATGACTAATATTTTCTGGTAAACCAAGTCCAGCTATACTGGAAATGGTTGTGGGACTTACTGGAAGTGACAAAGACAAAGAAAACGTCACTGCTGGTCAAGTCAAGGAACCACTTTGAATGGAGTTGAAAATGATCATTCACCTACACAAGCATCAACAATCTAACAATGTACAGACAAAAAAAATCCATCATAAATCCCTTTTCATTACAGAATTGAGATTAAGCAGAAAGTATTTCTAGTGCTCGAACTATAACCACTGTGGGAGGAAAAAAATACTATTTAGGCATTTGCCTTGAAAATTTATATTATGGGATTTTGAGAAGCTAACTCATTTAACATTAGCTTAACAAGCTCTTCTGCTTTAATATAATCAAGTCCTTGTGAGTTTAATGCAGCTATGACTCACCTTAAGGCATTTAGTTGATCCTCAATCAATCGTCTAGGCAGTCGCCTCTTGGTCTCAATACTTCCAGTAAAACAGTTTGCCAGAGGGATAACGTTCAGTTCTTATGTTACTTGTGCCAAAAGACCTTCATTTAAAAGCCTGATAAACTTCCTCCACTTTTCCAAATAATGGCCCAATTGCAGTAGGAAAAAACTTTAGAATTCTTTGATTATCCTTTCTATCCACCATGAGGCAGGTGGACCTCTGCTAAACAGCACAATTACGCAGCTGCTCCTCACAGTGCATTGTTAGCTTGAAGCTAATTGTGAATGGCAGCCATTTTGAAAGCTACTGATAACAAACCTGGTTTGTTTGCTACTTTTCAGAAAGTGTTGCAAAACAGTTTTTTTTTAAAAAAAAAGCTACATATCTGACACTTACTCAGCATACAATGAGTAAACTAAAACTAATGAGATCACTTTTTGAAGTATAAATTTGATTATTTTCCTTCTGTTGTCTAAAATGTGTTATCAAAATAAAAGTAGTATTTTATTTTTTAATCTGTAGGTTGATTAAATAAATTACATACATAACTGATTTTATAATATATATATATAATAAATATATAATTTATAAATAATATCAAAATGATTGTAAACAATTCAAATATAAAAAACTATAACATAAGTTAATGAATCGATAAAATACAATAATATTTAAATATACGTTTATTTATCTAATGCTAAAATTATATTATAAAATGTGTATTAAATGGATTATATTTTCCGTCTCTTGTCTTAAAATTGGTTGCCTTGGAATAATATTTATTTGTAATCTTTTAAATTACAGATTTCATGGGGTATTTGTTATGAAATAAAGGCTGAAGTTAGGGAATACAGTTTTTTTCTCTAAATACATTTTTAATATTACAAATTTTTCTTAATGTAAACATGTTAACCCTTTTAAGGTACATCTCAACCATTTGGTAGACCATTTCAATGAAATGGTCCTGCATTTTCAATGAAATATAGGGACTTAGAGTGTTCTAAGTCCCTATATTTCATTGAAAATGCATCAAACTTAACTCAACCTGAATGAGCCATCTCTACCGTTTGGTTTAGTTGTGCAATGCTAAAAAAATCCACTAGATGACACTGTGTCTGTGAGCGGCATGCCTTTTCAGTGTCCCTTTTCAACAGCACATGACACAGCGAAAATTTACTCCTCCTTTGATGACGTATATCGCGGACTTTTAAAGGCAAGACTATTTTGTTGACATATTATTGTTTCAGAGTAACTTAGTTGTTAAACAGAATTATGTATTAATTAATCAATTAAACAAAAATAAGTCTTATAAGCGTGAAATAATTTTTCAAAACATGCTCTTCCAAACGGTCACTTTATAGTAGAGAATCTAGCTAGCTTGGTAAAATTAGCTAATGTTGGTAAAGTTGCCTAATATGGTAAAATTAGATATTTACAACGAACAAAAGGGTTAGTGTTGTTCAATTACATAATTGATGAAAAATGTTTGATCAATATAATTTATTCTTACCATATCTGTTCTATATATGGTAAATATCAAGAATAAATTTGAAGAATTAATACCAGTTCTGGTGTTACAATTAATTTCATAATTTAAAATGGACTATGTTTGTGTATTACTATATGACAAGCATTGTAAGAGTACATGATTTGTAATTAATTTTATTAGTCAAGAAATTGCACTTGACTTGTTCTGAATGTTGTTCTTTTATTATGAACAGACATCTCAACCGTTTGTTAGAGGACTTTATCTAAAATACTGTAGGGTCTAATTATTTTTTTTTGATTGTTGTTATTGTTATCATAATTGAATAAAAAATGCAAAGAAATAATTTTTCCTTAGCTTTTTTCATGGTGCGTACCTTAAAGGGTTAACGGTATTATTATTATTGGCTCACTTGTTGCTATACCAAAAGATGGCAGGTAGATTGGTTGCCATCTGTGAATTATGAAGGTAAATGTGAAAAATGTTCCCCTGGTCTCTCCTACCTCAGCGGTTTTTGTTGACTTAAGTTTAAAGCCCTAAATTGACAGCACATGTGTAGCTAAAGACTGTGTCCCTACCTGTTCTGCTGGTTTTGTCCCAAGGAAATACCATCAGAGCAGATCCTGCCACATAATGCTTCACTCACGCTTCTCTTTGGTCTGACATTCTTGGTATAAAGAACCAAGCAATGTTTTTAATTTATTAAAAGGTCATATGAAACAGCCTTTAGATCTCTGTTGGGTCACATGGATACAAACCAAGCATTGAAAAGTCATTATAAAAAAAGAGAGAAATCGTTAAAAGAAACAGATTGACACATCCTCTTTTGACTGTACAGATGAACAATTTGTTTTTCATGGGGAATAACGGCAAAGACTTCAAGCAAGTCTTCAGAGGGAGCAGCTGGTTCTCTAAAAAGATACAATTCAAACCCTGGATGGCTTCTTTATAAACAGAAGTTCTATTGAGAGCTTCTCAGCCTGGCTCTGAAAACTGAAAACTTCATTCACACACACTATGGAAACAGTAAACCTACCATAGAATTTTTTTTGTGCTTTATGTCAGGATTGATATGACTTAGTTCAGTCATAAATAAAAGGAGCGGAGGCCAGTCAGCTGACCACTGGTGGTGGTCCAAAACCTTCAGGAAAGGGAGAAGCTGCATGATGCTCTTGGGTGGCCGGAGGCAGTTTCCCAGGGAAATGCTGCAGTAAACTGATGATGGTACAATGGTTGAAATACTACAATAGCTACAAATTATTATATTATATTGTATAATTGGCAAGGATTGTACAATTGGTAAAGATTAAAGACCTGGGGCCCGTTCTTCGTACGTTGCTTAAAACATCCAGGATCAAATGAGACATCCAAGATAATATCATTCAGTGCTCAATCATGATCCGGCTATTTTGGTTCATTCGAACACTTCTGTTGTTTATGATTAGTATCGCTGGATAAGAGTACATCTGAGAGTAACTGCACGTTCATGCGTTGGTTTGGAAGGGATTTGTATCGAAACAGTAATCAGCAACGCTGTTATTGGCTGTTCAGAATGGCCATATTTTAATATGGATTGATGGATGGATCCTTATTTACGGCATGCATGCAATTTCAAATCTGAAAATTGTTTGTTCACTCTTTTCTAATGGCAAGTTTGAGTCATGTTTCCATTCAACCACTTCCCGCTTCCTGACTCCCAATGCGGGAATTTATCAGAATGAGATGGCGCACATACTAAAGTTAATGAAATCTTTAAATTTACACAGGAAACTGATGAACATTCATTCATGCTTTTACTGAGAATTACTCATTTTGTAGCACTAGACCAAGACAAACCCCTTTGACTATACCACATCCTGTTTAAAGAGTGGAGTGTGAAAAAGGGTTTGAGGTTTGGCAGGGTAAAGACCCAGGAATCAGATGTTTGATCTGGGTGTGGCTGCTTTGACATCTTATAGTCCACAAAAAAAGTCTATATTTAAAAATGTATCCTAATCCTTGAGCCGCCATAATATGATTTCCTGACCCCAACGCGTCACCAAAAATATAGACTAGAATCCGCAAGCAACATTTCAACCTACATTTCGGGTGGATGGCCTGAATCATACTTATGACTGAGACAATTATGTTTGCAAATCTCCATTATACAAAAAAAAGTAAAAAAAAGAAGAAAAAAGTAAAAAAAAAAGAAGAAAAAGTAAAAAAAATGCTGATTTTATGATTTTCTTGTTCAGGTCTCAAGTTATGTCTGCCTGGCAGAGCTCTAAGTTTTAGTTGAGTCTGGTAAGATGGCAAAAATGGAGACCAGATACATCTAAAAGTATCCACATTCCCTTTAAGGCCCTGTTTACACGAGAACGCTTGCGGGTGAAAGCGTAAAAATATTTTAGCGGCATGTGCCTTTCGTTTACACGGCGACGGCGCTTTGAGGCTTAGAAATACAAAAAAGTGAAACCACCCTCCAGAGTGGAAATCTTAAAAATGCTCCACCGCCGCGTTCCCGTGTAAACGGTAAAAACGCAAAAGTCTGCTTGACTGTGAAGTTTATACGCAGGCGCGTGGACATGGTGTTGTTGTAGTATGCACTCCTAGCCGCCTGAAGTGCAAACTACATTGAATTTCACACACTTTTGCTGTCACCATTTGCACGCGATTTCCCACACAAAACGCTCGTCTAAACGCAGAATAAAAAGTGATATTTAATAAGTGATCTTTACATACATGGGACGGGTGGGCCCACGGAGGCTTCCATGTATTCTGCCATCTTGAAAAACTATAATAGCAGAGAGGGACAAAAAGTACTAGGCCAACGCTTTTCTGTTTAGAGCCAGCATGACGTAACTGAAGCAGCAGAAACAGAGGAGCAGAGAAGTGATGCTTGTCACTGCCCCGGCAAGTTTAAAAAGCTGCATTGCAAATCCTTGTCGCCAGAAAAGTCCAAAATAGATTGTGAAAAGTGAAACATGACCGGAGATTACAAAAAACACGAGTTAATGTCGGGATAGCTTTTTCCAGGTGGATAGAGCTAATGCAGGAGAAAGATTGAGACCCTGATGTCCTGCTTTCTTCAGTGTTACAGTCTTAATTACAAGCTTTTTTTTCATTGTTTGGTTATGTAAGCTACTTTATTTTATAGACAGATAACATTAATACATTTATAGTTTAAAGTTGATGATGAAATTTAACAATGCACATACTTTAGAAAATATAACGAATAAAGAAGACATAACTACTTATTACAATAGTTAATGTTTTTCACAGTCAGTAATTCATACTGTAACATTCATTTGTTCGTTGTGTCAAGTTGCTGTTTGTTTGAAATAACAAACCTGTTCACCCAAAGGAACACTCGACGAAGTGCTATTAGAAGACATCCTGTCATAGCTTTTTGGTACATAATGGCTACCGTAGATGCAACGCACATTTGAAAAAGCGAGGCGCTGGAGAGCACAATTCGTTTGAATGCAAAATACATTTTCACATCTACATGGGAGAAATTCCTACACATTGTCCCTTTAAGAATGTATGGGGTGCAATGGAAGAGATGGACAATTGTATACTGCTGTTTCTCTCACCTTATTGCAAAAAAATATACTGCCCATGTGTTTTACAGCGTAATTGTTTCAAAAATTGCTGATTTTAAGTTTAAGATGTTTAAAGTTAAACATTTAAGGAATTAAACTCAAAAAGTCATGCTTTTATTTGTACAAACACCAAAATATAGAGATGTCTACCATGGCAAAAGCATGCCATCACTAACACCAACTTGAAACACTTGAAGCATGAACCACAAAATGAGGGCTGGCAATTTTCAGTAGCATCAGCTTTGAAAACAACATTTATCATGTTGATGGGGAATGTGAAGTGTAATCAACCGTAAGCAGGAAAAGATTTCCAGAGATTACAGTTAGTGTCAGAACAAGTGCAGTTGTTTTGAAATATGTCACCATTGGAGTCACATCTCAAACACAGTTGGGTCTGGGTTAAAATCCAATGAGATTTGAAGGAGATATGGATCTTTTCCACTGAAATTTATGGCCAAAGACTAAAACAGATGGAAGTCTGCCCAGACCTCACTGTGTGTGTAGTATAGTAATTGCTAGGTGAATTTGCCCTGGACTATTTCAGGATTCATCAGATAGAAAGACTGAAGAAGCTCAGATCCATGAGTGCCTGATCAATCAGGGTTCATTTTGCTTGACAGGACATTATCTTGTTAGTTGCAATATGTGCATATGAAATATTAATTTGAAGAGTATTTCATAATCTTAGCTTTATATTGTTCAAAGCTTCCTTTAAGAAAGAAAAAGATCTATTACCATGTACAAAACAATCAGCATTGGAGCAAGACAAACAGTGCAACAATACTGCCGCAATATTAATACTATACTGTAGATCATTGTTACTACTATCAATTACTAAAGGCCCATTCACACCAAAGACAATATAACTATACAGTTAATAATCTCTCTAATTATATGAGAATGGAGAAGTCCACACAATACAGAAGAGTGCTAACATTAGATTCTTTTTCCAGCCGATGAATGTTAAAAACATTGACAGGCAATCAGAATCCACCCAAGATTAAAAAGCTCACGCATTTAAAAACTGAAAGTAACTCAGCCATTGGGGTGGATGCTGGTTATCATAGTAGCAAACATTCCTGGTGTGAATTGGCATTAAAGGGACACTCCACCCATTTCATCCATCCTTAGAAACCCAGTTATACAATTGAATGGTCGTGCAACACTTTCTCATTTTCCCCTAAGACGAGAGAAATCTGCTATTTACCTTTTTCACTTCCTCCTACAATAACGCAAAAATCTTAATTTTTAGGTCATTGTAGGAGGAAGTGTAGTGTGTGTGTGTGAGAGAGTTCCCACCTAGTTCCCACCTTTTCAAACCTGCCCATAGGGGGTTGGACATAATGTGCTAACAGACCTATGACAGACCAGTGCCAGTGCGTTTGATTTCACCAGCAGAAACTTTTTGAAAATATGGACGAAGGTACTGAATACAAAGACGGATGCATTATGGAGGATTGGGATTTCACATAGTGTCAGCCATCTTTTTTAGAAGCTAAGCTAACAGGCTCTTGTTCTGTGGAGAAAGCTGAGTAACTTTACAGGAACCGTCCTCTTTTCCCGGACATGTCTGGCCGTCGAATGTCCGTAATTCAGCATTTGCTTTCTGCAGTTCGTCATACATTTGCTCTGAGAACGTTCTAAAGGTGTGCAATTATTTTCAGGGAAACGCGCAGCTAAAGTAGTTTCAGGCAAGTTTGAACTGCATTACAGTTCCATATCACTGCGCAGAGTTAGGATTCAATTCATAACAAGAGAAGACATACAGCCCCATGCGCTTGATCTGCAATTTTTGATGTCTAACTTCACAATCAATTGACTTTAATAGCTAAATAAAGTATAGTCCTATCTATAATAGTGCTAAATAAAAAATTAAACTGAATATATAAATAAATTAAATAGTCCTGCTGCACGGATTTTCGTAATTATTCCAGATAATATAACAAATAAATAATTAGGCTTTGTTAAAAGGGCTTTGTGTTTTTCATTCATTGGGTTATCTACTGTCAATTATAGAAAACAATAATGAACGAATTAATTAAAACAAAGTTAATAAATAAATAAATAATATTGACGCACATGCTTTTCTGTTCTCATTATTTCAACATCTCCTCTCTCTCTAATAACTGCATTAATAACTGCATAAAGCCGGGACAGACTAGTTTAGGCCTACGCCAGTTATGAATGTAATTTAATACTTCTGACTGATCATGCCCAAACGCGTGTTCAGCACAGCAGCGCGTTCAGTCTGTGTTCACAAAGTTGGTGTTTATTAAGACCTGCTACAGTCGATGGAAACAGTCGGTCATCGAATATTTCAGCGAATTGTAAGTGTGTCCCCCATCATTACATTAGTCTGCTATCAGTGGTTCAAACCTCCATTATTTACTACCTCTAAAAGGGCGTTTTGGAGTTAGCAACGGAGGCATGGGATTAGATGCGTAAGAAATTAGTCCTACATACAAGAGCGCTTCAATGTCAAAAACTTGACAAACGTCTTGATATGAATCATCTGAACAATGTTTTGAGGTGTGGTAACTGTAGTATAAGCGGAATAATTGACTTCAGGCCGTTGAATTATCCGAAAAATAATGCGTCGTGACCGTGATTCCTTACGTAAGTTACAGCTTTTGTTTCAATCTAACTGAATTCATTCCGATTGGTGAATCTGAATGTAGTGTTTACATGAACGCTAAACAAGTGATCGGTTGATTTGCGTTTTAACATTGCTAAGAAAATTCCCGCTCCTCAGTGAGAGATGCGAGACCGGTCACTTGCGTCTCACAGGTGTCGCTCATCGGTAAGTTAATCACGCCACTGGCCTCGCGCCGTTCTCCACACAGCCCTCACTCGTCCTGCTCGCCACAGTAAACATGATGAATGCCAACTGTAGAACGCAAAAGTCAAATTCTTGATATTTTGGGCGATCTCGAAACATATTTTCAGGCATACTCATCACAGAGACTCACTAGACTAGTCTAGACTTGTTGTTTAACTACTGCGCGGTTATAGGTAGGCGTGGCCTCCTAGAGCAGTGAAGCAAGTGCATTCTGGGAGTTGTTGTCTTTTCTTCCACATAAGCCAAAAATACATTTTCTGGCTTTTTTCAGTCTAGAAAGCTCCAAATTCAAAAACAATTCACATTTCTTTTACATAAATTACCCATTTTAAATAGACATTCATCTTTCCAGAGGTGGAATGACCCTTTAAGACACAAGATGGCACCAGTTAGGTTTAGGTCTAAAATACCTGTACAGTGTTGCCATGAATGAAGATCTCCGCAGGATGGCGAGACTGACCAATCAGAACTGATTTCTCTCTGGACAACTTGATTCTGATTGGGGACAAATGTGAAAACCTTTACGAATACAGACAAACTTTATACAAATCTTTTTATTTAGCATTATACAAGGATATAACAGGTTTAACAGGCTACATATATTTCTGTGGGTATAAAAGTCAAAGTAAGTTCATTAGAAATGTGTCCTCTCCAGTTATAGACACACAATGCTGTTGGGAATGAGAGAGTGTCATGCTGAGGTCAGCAGGGGCAGTGCTGTGCATGTCCAACATTACACATACAGGAACATTTGTAACACTCCAAAAATTCTCTTCTAATGCCACAAAACATCCACTTTTGTTGATTCTTATTGAAAAGGCTTTTCAAAAATCCCTTTATCAACTATTGATTTGGCACATCATGTGATAAATTGTGTTTATTTATGCAAGGCAGCAATAAATACTTTTATGAACAGACAAGAAGCATGCTAACAGACAAAAAAGTGCAAGCTTATCTTTTTCTGATAAACACATTACATTCTAGAATTTCAAATGGTTGTAATGTTTTTATTTCTAAGAAATATTGGCATCTGTGGAAAAAGTACACAATCTTTCCTCTGGTCAAAATTAAAAAAATAAGTGTCTCTTGCTGACTCACATTATTCGAATGCCCGTTTAAATTGCATAAATGTTTGATTGGCTCTGTGTCCTCCATTCACACCATTACAAGCCTGCAGAGAACAAAAACAAAACACATCAGTTGCCTGGAGGCTGACGTCAGTTCCACATGACCACTAATAAGCATAGCAACCTTGGTAATTACCATAAAAACAGCCTTTAATATTTGAACATGTCAAAGATAAATGTGAGAATGGAAAAATGAGCCGATCCATGTCATGCTGCACATTCACGGGTGGGGGGGGGGATGGGGTGGTATGAATGAGGTCAGAGGAGATCGGCACCCAGCTTTGGTTCGGTTAGCCCCGTTCCACCACAAAGCTGAGATGTGACTGTATAGGCTTGTCTGCCCTCTCCAACTGTAAAACCTCGGCTGGGCACAGAGAAAGTCAAACCTCAGAGGAGACACTTTCGTCATAACTGCCACATGCTCGAGTGGCACCCAGCTGAGTCAACAGCAATGACCAATCAGACGGTCTTTTTCCAAAACACTGGGACCTCATGTAGTCTCAGATAGAGTCCTCTTATAAAATTATATCACATTGCATTCTAGGTGCTATATATATGTATGTATATATATATATACATATATATATATATATATATATATATATATATATATATATACTGTATATATATATAACAAAAGCATAAATGAGGGCTGAGACACTCTTTGGTCATTTTACTTTGGACAATCCTAATGTGAAGGAATGCTAAATACCATAACATTCTCACATTTATTATTATTATTAACATCATCACATAGACAAGCTAGCACTGTACCTGCATTTCAACTGAATGATTCCAACTCTCTCTTTGGAGTATTCATACAGCAAGATTACAATCTAAATTTTCAGGCATTTGTCAGGGTCTAAGGTTCATAAGATTTATTTGAAGGCAATTATTGGCTGTCTGTGAGGATGCTGGACTCATGTGTTGGAATGCTTACCTGAGAACACCGATCTCTTGCTGGCATCTCTCACTCCACTTGGATTACCTAAAAAGAGCCACAATGCAGAAGAAAAGCTAGTAAATGGTTTCATGCTGAGCATTTGCAAACATTTAATCCAAAATACGAGATGTCAACATTTGAATCTTGAATCCCAAAAACAGTGACAAAAAGCAGCAAAAAGAGTCACAAAAGTGAGTTTAATGTCATTTTACCACCAGCAGTTATCTGATTATTATTTTACCATTCAAAAGTTTGAGGTCGGTAAGATCTTTGATGGCTTTGAAGGAAGTCTACATTTATTTGATCGGTAAAAACAGCAATATTGTGAAATATTATTACAATTTTAAATAACTCTTTCCAAGTATAATATATTTTAAAATGTAATTTATGCCTGATAAATCAAAGCTGAATTTTCAGCATCATTACTCCAGTCATCAGTGTCACATGATCCTTCAGGAAATCATTCTAATATGCAGATTTGGTGCTAATTAAACATTTCTTACTGTGATCAATGTTGAAAACAGTTGTGCTGCCCCAAACGGAGCTAAAGCAGAATTTTCAAATTAAATTTGTTAATGTTTTCCACTTTTTCTGCCTTGATTTTGGCGGAATAACTGCTACCATTCTAAAAATGGTAAAATGTGCTAAATGTATCTAAGCATACCAAAAAAACTTAAGATATACAAAGAAGGTGTACTCATTCTACTGTGAATGGGAGAAAGTGCAAAAGGTCAAAATGGCATAATAAGTGCCGCCTTCTAAATAAAAGAGCCAACTGCCAAACTCTGAGACGTGTGCATTGGTTGGCCCAGCATGAATTTTATATATACAGTATATGGTGATTTAAAATTTAAGAATGTAAGTGTAAGCTTGGTGACCAGCATTGGAGAATTTGATGTTGAATGAGCTCCACTGTCATGACTGAAATAGCTTCCTGAGAGGAGCTTCATAGATGGCCACCGAGTGAAATGACCTTGGCATATGCAACTGAATACATTAACAATCAAACCAAAATGTATAATAAATGACCACACAAAAAGAGGAGATTGTGGATAACATCTCAACTTTCTACATATAGATTCCGCGTGTATCTGCCGATCAGTCACAGTAAAATATGTAAACATTTTACAATTAAAATATTAATTTTGAGAAATCAGACCTCTCTACTTATCATGAGCCAGAGTAATCAGTTCAAATTAGGAAATTGAGCCGTTAAGTTAAAGACCTGAAATTCGAAAAGGAATGGAGCATTGACTTAAATGTTTTAAGGGTTAGTGGTTACCCCATTGCTGGTGTTTCTGCAATAACAGAAAATTGTTATGGATTTTGTTCTTTGCCATGCACTTGATGCCTATTCAGAAACCTATGTTAACACAGGCCAAACTCCAACAGACAGCATTAACAGTCAGTGTGGCAGCCAATCAGCAAATGTTCTGAATGCCAAGTGGTATTTTGTCACGTCCTGTGGTTGGCAATGCCAGGCGTTCTCACAAACAGTCTATGCCTCATGTTCCTTTAAATAACTGGACTGGTAAGACAGTTCCAGCAAGCATGCCTGTACAGACTGTTAGCACAATATACTTATTTTATGCAAGATATGTTTTTGGCAAAGTAGAGCTGCCTGTCATGTGTAGTTACATTTCATTTGATAGCTGAACTTGGACTGTTTGTACAATTTGTTTTTGCTTGTCTAGCAATCTTTGGACGTTTCTCTGGCGTATGCGATTTTTGTGTTCCAAACATATGTGGAAATCATTTGTTTACCAAAGAAAAATTATACCAGATCTATAACAAATATTTGTCTAAAAGTTCTTCTGACTTTAAGTGGAAAAGATACAGAATCCATAGTGACATGTAGCATTTTGTTTTACACTTGACGTTCTGTTATTATGAAAAAGCTCTTCATCCCCTTAAGTAACAGACAATTGTAACAGACGCATCCTGATAAAAATCACAATCATTCTTGCATAATCCATGAACTCAAAGATGCTCTCTCAGGGATGGAGCTTTGATATGCTACAATATTGAGGTCATTAACAGACTAATGGCTCATGAGGGACACCGAGAATCTGGCCATGTCACGTTCAAAGTGTGAAAAATGAGGCCAGCGGTATTTATTAGCGAATGACGGACCGTGATTTGGACAAATAATAATCCTCTAATGATTCCAACCGTGTTTAAATCTTTCAGACATCAACTGGAATGGAGATCTAAGATATGTTCATGAAACCATATCAACATAATTAAAGTCTACGATGTTTTTCAACCTCCGAGCCACACATGCAGCAGTATTGCGTATGTGGAGACTTTGAGACAGGGAAACCATAAAAGTGCTGTTTGGAAGTAGCTCTACTCGACCTGACACATTTATTTCCAAGGGACGAGAGCTCAAATATCGTCATTAATAGGCCAGAGTCTTTAGACTTGCCAATCCATAAATGGATTTAGTGAAAAGATTTTCACTATATTCATGAGCAGTGTTACGCAAGTAACATGAGTTACGTAATCAGATTACTTTAAGTAACTAGTAAAGCAACGGATTCCTTTTAAATTTACAAGAAAATATCTGAGTTACTTTTCAAATAAGTAACGCAACTTACTTTGTTTAGCCCCATGTTGAGAAAAATTGGGGGTAAGTGCAGAGGTTTTGTGTGTAAACATGATGATGTTTATTGTAGTTCTACACCAAATGTAAGCATTTATATACTCATCTTATTTACACAGATTCAGTATTCCTCAAAATGATTAACTGACGTACTGTATATAATCTTACTTTATTAATCAATGTCTTTGCAGTTGACCTTCGATGATCCATTTCAAACATAATAAGCAAATTAACTTTAGTTAAACACGTTTTTTATTGCTGAAGTAGGAGTGTGGAACTTCCTTCTCCTGCTATTTATTCTTCTGCAATCCAGAATGGCAGCCCAGATGAAAGATTTGTTTGAGCTGCACCTTCTACTGTACAGACATGAATTTGCATTTGCCATTCCTATCCTGAGGCTTATTTATTTCACCTTTGGTGACAAAGGGTTTTGTTAAAAAAAAAACGAACAAGCAAAGCCCAGCCCAGCTGAGAAAAAGCAATGAAACAAGCCCAGCCAAGATGAGCAACACATCACTTTCCAATGCAATTAGTTACTATTTTAGAAAGTAATTACATTTTGTAATGCACTACTTTTAAAAGTCACTTTCCCCAACACTGTTTATAAGAATTACTATGTAATTAAATCTATGTATTATTTGTATCTGAAAAATATTTTAAACTAACAAAGATTTTATAAGACTTCTTTGACGGATAGTTCACCCATAAAGGGATTAATCAATTAGCCAATGATTAACTCACCCTGAAGCCATCCTAGGTGTATATGACATTCTTCTTTCAGAAGAATATAATCGGAGTTATATTAAAAAATGTCATGGCTCTTCCATGCCTTTCAGCAGTCGGCCGTACGCATGTCGACTTGCGCAAAAGAGTAACACTTGAACGTAATGACGAACGCAGTTGCCCAGCCCTGTTTGACTGCAAGAGGCGTCAAATCTTATACTACTCCTACATCACACACGTCAAGTGTTACTCTTTCGGCATAGGTCGACTTGCGTATGGCTGTCTGCCGGAAGCTACACTAAAAATGCTGGGTTGTTTTAACCCATTTTGGGTCAAATATGGACAAACTCAAACAATGGTTTAAAAATGTAATTTAAAAATGTAACCCAATGGCTGGGTTTGTCCATATTTGACCCAGAATTGGGTTAAATAAACCCAGCATTTTTTAGAGTGTAGTTATTTTAGTCTATAAAGTTTTAAATATGGATATTTTTTCTTAATCAAACGCATTGGCTTCACTTCAGAAGGCCTTAATTAACTCCCTAGAGCCATTTCGAACACTTTTATCACGAATGGATAGGGTTTTATGAAAACAAAAATAACGATAATTACAACAGTTTTAGTAAGTTGTAATAAATCTTTCTAATTCAATGAGAATAGGGAAGTCCACTACAACAATAATGACACAGAAAAACAATAATACTGGATTCACTTTCACTTTCAGATGATTTGATAAAAACATTGACAGCCAATTAAAATCTTATGATGACCAGAATGTTTTTGTGCATTTGTGTGGGCGCTAATATAGTTATCGTTCTTGCAGTGTTGAATGGGGCTTTCGCAAATCAGGTACCAGCATAAAGCATACTCCACAAAATCTATAATGAGCATGATTTATACCTCATTTATATATATATATATATATATATGTGTGTGTGTGTGTGTGTGTGTGTATATATATATATATACACACTGTATATATTTTGCAATTTGTTGCTACAGCTTTAGGGATGGGTTAAACTGGGTAAGGGGAGGTTCATAAATAGGACACAGGTTTTTGGGCTGAAATACGTAAAAGTGGTTTAATGAATTTACCCCTTGAATCTTCATGCCATGATAGAGTCACTGAATGGGACGGGGTCTGATTTGGAATACTCACAGTTGTCCTGTTCAGGTGGTTCCAGACAGTCACTCTCTGTGTCACTAGGGATGCGCCAGGGCTTCCTGACGGCCTGCAACTGCTGGTAAAACTCATCCTGGAAACACATAGAATAGCACCAGAGATATTAATCATAATGACAAATTGCTTTGATATTTAGTTAATTTAAGTCTGGATTTAATTTGTTACCTATTACATATTAACAGGTAACCTATTCACACATCAACTTCACACATCAATTTGCTCCAATATTCAGGAAGTGTTGTAATGTATCAGTGAACACCACTGTTGCCTGTGCTGTGCAGAAAGGTGGCAGTTGAAAAGCAATGAAATCCCCAGTGAACTAGAAACCAAAGACGTAAAGAGCTGGTAAATGTGCATGTCAGGTCCATTCGTTTTACAGATGTTTTTATTTTCTTTTGAAATAAGTACACCTCTGGGTCAAATCCTCTGAGCCAACCTCTAATAAATAAATTGCCCCTGTTCCCTGCTAAAGACTTTTATGTGTTCTTATTTTTCAGCATTAAAGGTATCGCTGCACAGGCCAGACAGGAAGGGCTCATACATCTACGCCGCATTTAGGTGCTAAATCGCTTCTAGGAAAATAGAGAAGGACAAATCATCCAACATCTTTTCTGTGGATCCCATTCGCAACTGAATGAGATGTACAGGTGGATATTTCTTTTTCTTATTCGAGAGCTGGACTACTATAACAGCCGTGGGACCATGCAGGTGGGTGGAATCGGAGCAAGATCAGTGCTTTTATGTTTTCATAATCTCATCAGTCATTCCTGTTTGTGGCTGTTAAATACTTTAAAAGGCGCTTTGAATTATTAACCAACTAACTAACAAAAAAATAAATAAAAGAAAAAGCGAGCAGAAACCCAAAAATGCCAGACTTCCTTCTTTATTTAGTCATCTGTAAATCTGTCCTTTAGTTTTCAGTGGATCCTCTTATATTATATTGCTTAATCTCAATTGAGCATAAGATGAATAGGCCATAGTCAGACATGGACAATAGAATACTAGACCGCCTACAGCTTTTACAAACTAACCAGAACAACAGTGAGATTCTGAACTCATTGACCTGAGGTATACAGGGTTTCCAAATGTAGAGCTTTGCCTTTTCTCAATGTCTACATACAATGAGACCTTAGTTTTCAAGCAGTAAGAGGCTTGTTTACAGGCATTTTCACACCAAATCAGAATATTTGGCAGATAAAAACATGCAAAGCAAGACTGAAGAAATATTGTACTGCATATATATTTTTTTTAAATGTAGAGGTTAGTAATTGTTGTTAAAAATATTACTTTAAAGGAGTAGTTCACTTTAAAAAAAAAAACTTTTGCTGATAATTTACTCACCCCCATGTCATCCAAGATGTCCCACGTCTTTCTTTCTTCAGTTGAAAAGAAATTAAGGTTTTTGATGAAAACATTCCAGGATTTTCTCCATATAATAGACTTCATTGAGAACCAAACGTTTCTAAACTAAACGACACCAGACAATCAATAAGGCTCTTATCAAGGACCCTTCAAGTCAGTCTCGAAAAAAGATTTGTTCATTTTGATGAACGAGTTCGAACAGGAACGCTCATCACAGAACAGAGCAAGGCGACCATTTTGTGTTTATAAAACTTAATTTTTTTAATCTATTTTTTAAATGACCGATCGTTTCGCTAGATAAGACCCTTATTCATCGTCTGGTGTAGTTTAAAGCCCTTTGAAGCTGCACTGAAACTCTCATTTGGACCATGAACTGTTTGGTTCCCAATGAGAGTCCATTATATGGAGAAAATCCTGGAATGTTTTCATCAAAAACCTTAATTTCTTTTCAACTGAAGAAAGAAAGACATGGACATCTTGGATGACAAGGGGGTGAGTAAATTATCAGCAAAAGTTTTTTTTTTTTAAAGTGAACTACTGCTTTAAATTGTAGTATTACACATTTTTACTAGTTTTTTTAATCAAATAAAAGCAGCCTTGCTGAGACATACAGAGAACCATTGTATTTATGTGACTATAAGTGTGTGTGTGTGTGTGGGAGACATTATGGGAAAAAATATCCTCACAAAGACAGCAATATCCGAAATTGGGAAACTGGGGACATTTTTTGGTCGCCATGCCATGATGAAAACAAAGTATAATCAAACTAAGTGATTACATGTTACATTTTTTGAAAATGAGTTATTTGATGGGTAGGTTTATGGTTAGCTTCGGGGATAGAATTTAGAGTTTGTGCAGTATAAAGTCCCCATGAAACATGAAAACCCAATATGTGTGTGTACCTCTGTCAGTGTGCTCCATAGACCTCCATATAAATCAGTAGTGCTCAGGCCTGGCGGTGTGAGGATCGGTCTGGTTATCTGTCCTGTCGGCGTGACAGGTCTACTTCTAGAGCGCCCGTACAAGCGTTCTGTGTTTCCATGACTTCCGGCAGTCAACGAGCGCATCATGAGACTATTGGGGGTCAAAGGTCTGCTTGGTGTCCGTGCTCCACTAGGGGTCTGGGCACGGCTGCTGGGGTTGCTGGGAGATGTCCGGCCCATGACTAGGCTTGTGGGCTTAGTGTTGTGAAGGGGTAGGCCTGTGGTCTTTGTGGAAAGGCTGCCGGGAGACTGTGGTCTGGACGCCTGTCCGAGCACAGGCAGAGTGTTGGTGGTGTGGAAGAGGGGGTTAGAAGCAAACTCCTATGAGGGCTGTTTGGACTTCGGTTCAGCTTCCCTTGCTCTGCCAGCTTGGCCAAGTCCTTCTCCACCTCTAAAGAAATCAAGACAATAAAAGCAAACAATCACCCACTGGGGAACAATAATAGTCATGACTTTGTAAACATTTCACTCACAGGTTATATGGGACATGACTAAATGCATCAATGCAAACTTCACACACACACACACACATACTTATTTCACAACACCCATTTTAGTGTGTGATTCAAATAGACACTAAAAAACATCAGCGTATAGACATTGACCACTATTAACCATTCATAGATTCCCGTTAATAAACCACCAAAACAATTTCCTGAAGTTTTGCTGAGGTCTTTTAACAGTCGTGGCAGCAGTGTTTATTGTCAGCTGTAAACTGTAAATTGAATGGCATGTTTACTTTGTACGAGTACAAGAGCGATTTAATATGGCCTGCTTCGTGTCAATATATTTGTTTACTTGGTAGCAAGTCAAATTTTTTTGTTTATGAAAGTCTGCTGCATATTTTCAGATGGAACATCTGGATCCATCAAGCAGTGATCAGTCTGTGAGGAATTGGGGATACTGAGGAAATAACATGTGACATATTATAAATAGTATGTACAAGTTTGATGTGTGTTTCGGAAACCTTGACTACCTAAATTGTAAGCAAACAGTTCTTTCTCCCAATGAAACATCATGATTGTTTTCCACTCTAAAATATGAAACACATGTCCGATGACCAGGTAACTAATGTTCAATGTATCTAAATACCATTTCTGTGTCATTTTGGCTGACACAGCTCTTGTAATTAATTCCCATTACGGAAACTATCCCAGATTGTTGTGATTTATGATACAGCTAATTGTGTAAATAAATAATTAGACTGTTTTGTCTGTAGACAGCCATAAGTAATTACACCCCCAGTCGTTCCATTTAAACAGGATACGGGAACTTGTTCTAGCAATTTCTCACCTAAACACATATGTGACGGAAAGGATTTGTTGTGAAAATATTATACAGGCACAAATCATTTGTGATGATTGCAAACCATTCAAAATAAAGACGATGAAAACAAAATCAATGAAAAATGTCTTTGCGTGTAAGTGTTTAAAGTTTCCCACATGATATTTATAAGAGTACGTAGTTGAGTACATAAACTTGATTATGAATTAAGATGCGTTCATGCCATGTTGAAATGACCATAATTACAAATTTATTTCAACTCGTAAAAAGCATTCACGTCATTGTAGCGCTCCTAGTTAATGCTTGTAAGATGGGAGCTGTCTGAGAGTAGCGCTCATTTACTGAGAAACTTGTTTCATTTTTTAGCACTATTTATTATATTCATTTTTTTTTAGCTCTTATTATATGTCAGTCTTGTCTTATGTCTTACAATGTGAAACTAGTGGTGAAGAAAATGATACAGTAGCATATATAGTGACCCTAAGACTAAAAAAAGAGCCAAAGAGAAGGAGGGATGACTTTAGAGAGTTAACAAGACGCAGCACATCTAATCTATTATAAACAGCTCTTGGTCAAAAAAGCAAATGCGTTTCCCATTCCCACAAGGCTACAACCCGCAAGCACGCAAACCCATCATTTAGAACATATGCAACCTTTTTGATTCCCAACTCTTTCTCCCTATATCGACGGTGTTCACATCTTACAGAGAGAGAGAGGAGAGAGATCTGAGGAATTCCAGCTGGCTAAAAGAGATGTTTTATTTATCCAAAAGTGGATAGCTTTTCTCTGCCATTAAAAAACAGCCAGTAATGTTGTGCTTTGAGCACAAGTCAAATATCAAGCTTTTTAAAATTCCTAAAACTAAGCAATTCAGCCTGATAAATTAAAAAGGAATCTGAGGATTAAGCTGACCACATAATTGAGGTAATAATGAGATAAAAGAAGAAGCCTGGCTTTCAACACGGAGAACATTAACAGCTAATAAAAGCATGAATGGGGTAAATTAGGCTGTTGAATGAGCCTAATGCTTGGCCTTATGGGGATGGCTTTGTTCAGATGTACATGTACTGTAGCCCTATCTGTTTACAGTGAAAAATGTGAGAACAATACTTTTATTTATTACTTTTACGTATTTCAAAATACAATAGTCAAAATGTAAATTGGATCAAAACCTTTCGTCAAGGTTACATGAATTTTGAACAATACCCGTTCTTGTCTTGGGACAACTTTGATAAACTTTTTTTGATCCACTTCAAATCTACACTCACCGGCCACTTTATTAGGTACCCCATGCTAGTAACGGGTTGGACCCCCTTTTGCCTTCAGAACTGCCTCAATTCTTCGTGGCATAGATTCAACAAGGTGCTGGAAGCATTCCTCAGGGAGTTTGGTCCATATTGACATGATGGCATCACACAGTTGCCGCAGATTTGTCGGCTGTACATCCATGATGCGAATCTCCCGTTCCACCACATCCCAAAGATGCTCTACTGGATTGAGATCTGGTGACTGTGGAGGCCATTTGAGTACAGCGAACTCATTGTCATGTTCAAGAAACCAGTCTGAGATGATTCCAGCTTTATGACATGGCGCATTATCCTGCTGAAAGTAGCCATCAGAAGTTGGGTACATTGTGGTCATAAAGGGATGGACATGGTCAGCAACAATACTCAGGTAGGCTGTGGCGTTGCAACGATGCTCAATTGGTACCAAGGGGCCCAAAGAGTGCCAAGAAAATATTCCCCACACCATGACACCACCACCACCACCAGCCTGAAACGTTGATACAAGGCAGGATGGATCCATGCTTTCATGTTGTAGACGCCAAATTCTGACCCTACCATCCGAATGTCGCAGCAGAAATCGAGACTCATCAGACCAGGCAACGTTTTTCCAATCTTCTATTGTCCAATTTCGATGAGCTTGTGCAAATTGTAGCCTCAGTTTCCTGTTCTTAGCTGAAAGGAGTGGCACCCGGTGTGGTCTTCTGCTGCTGTAGCCCATCTGCCTCAAAGTTCGACGTACTGTGCGTTCAGAGATGCTCTTCTGCCCACCTTGGTTGTAACGGGTGGTTATTTGAGTCACTGTTGCCCTTCTATCAGCTCGAACCAGTCTGGCCATTCTCCTCTGACCTCTGGCATCAACAAGGCATTTCCGCCCACAGAACTGCCGCTCACTGGATGTTTTTTCTTTTTCGGACCATTCTCTGTAAACCCTAGAGATGGTTGTGCGTGAAAATCCCAGTAGATTAGCAGTTTCTGAAATACTCAGACCAGCCCTTCTGGCACCAACAATCATGCCACGTTCAAAGTCACTCAAATCACCTTTCTTCCCCATACTGATGCTCGGTTTGAACTGCAGGAGATTGTCTTGACCATGTCTACATGCCTAAATGCACTGAGTTGCCGCCATGTGATTGGCTGCTTAGAAATTAAGTGTTAACGAGCAGTTGGACAGGTGTACCTAATAAAGTGGCCGGTGAGTGTATATTGTACATGTAATAAAGTATGGCTATTCAATTTTAAAATGGTATGCCCTTCTTTATTTTTTTAATGCATCCAATTAGTTGCATTCTGTCATGACTTGTAATATGGTAGTAGAATAGAGGACCAAGATGAAGAATCAAAAGTCTTTCATCTCAATATAATACTCAGGAACACAGAATAGCTTACTCACAAGTCGTAATATAGATGAGGCCAGACAAACTCAAACTTAACAGTGAGAACAATAGACAACAGATAATGAGGTGCACAGCTGAATGGAATGATAACTTAACTAGGTCACTATGGCAACAAACTCAGGCAGGTAAAAAGTACCAAAAACCAAAAGCTGAATCTGAAATCACCCCCTAAACCCACTTGAAGGAGTGAATGAAAACGAGTGAGCGAATTCGAAACAGCCGTTGAGCATACATCTGTTGTACACTCGTTATTGCTGTGCAATGTGGGATTGAATGAGTGCAATCAATGTTCACTATGGTTTCGGACAACACTACAAATGGCTGTCCCCTCAAATAGCGCCCGATTCTGAGGGTATAGCGGGCGATTTCGGATTCAGTCCGACTCAACATAACTCTGATACATGACACATTTTAATAAGAAAAAACATAAACAAAGGACATTTAAAGACACGTCATCATTGCGAGTTTTTTAGTAGTCAAAAGAAATCCATCCAAGGACTGGACGCGTTTTCGTATTTCCTGTTAGGGAATTTACAAATGGATCAGGGTTCATGACACTAGTTTGAATATAACATTGAATTAACAGTTTTAGGTGAAAAATCAAAACCAGTTATGTAGCCATTATTTTCTGAGACCGTACTTGCAAACACTTCATTTTTTCACTGTGGGTAACAAACATAAAATAATTCACGTTTCTTTCTTTAATGGGAATGATCGGCATAACAACACGAACAGCTAACTCATATTCAACTCGCTTTTCTTTTTCTTTTCCCCCCAAAGCATGTCCGGCCTTAAAGGGGCAGGGGCATAAAATGACCTTCTTTCAAATATATATACAATTGTGCACAAGACAAATGAAAATAAATTTCTAAATAGATTATTAATGTTTTAATCTCTGTTTTCTTTTTTCAAACAAAAATAAAAAAATGAATTAACAAATAGCGAAATAAAATAATGAATGGGCTATATGCACGCATAAGTTCCGCATTTGACGCAAGGATGTCTCGTTCCATTTCCGGTTGTGTAGCTTAAAGCGGAGGAAACCCGAGGAAAACGGGATTATGGCAAAATTTACTGTCCTCCCATCTTTGAAATGAAACGTACATGCGTTTAGATGTAATTTTATATGTAGTTATGTTTATTTAATTTTAAAAAGAAGCATAAACACAACGAGGGGTGTCTGTTTTATCTGTTTTTGTGTCTAACGTTTCTTTAGTATAACCATGGAGTATAAAATTCAATATAAATTCTCGGTATTGCATTGGACTATCGAGCATCCTTAAACCTTCACCGGAAATACCGCCGTGCATTGAGCCCATTCACTAATTTAAGGTTACAATGGTTTTATTTTCCGATTAGCCAAATATGTGGCAAAAGCTACAAGTTCGTGTCTAGTTTGGCCGTTCATTTTTTGTGTTTAAATGTCAACCTTCCACATCAACACACACATCCACACAGCTGTTGCCCTGATGAGTAAGTGAAAGTGCCCTTCTTAAATCCTTAATATGTTTCAAATGTATTCAGTGAATCGAAATTTAGAAAAAACAGTACATACGTAAACAAACAACTGTGCGACACATGTTGGAGTTTTTGTGCTGTTTGTGCCTTTGGTTTTGCCCAATGCTTTCAAGCGGTTATCAAACGACGAGTGTCGCGCACACACACACACATCGTCTAACAGTGGCCTGTGAGATCAAACCACTGGCTGAGTTTGATCATCTACAGACAGATATTTGTCACTTCACAGCGATGCTAACAAGCTAGTGCAGCAGTGGCATTGTTAAATGAATCAAAGATGGTCACCATTTTCCACAACATTTTAATAGATGTATCAGCTTTCAATTAGCCAATCAGGCGCATTCATCCTAGTGTTCGCATGCAGATTTTCACATGTGTGGCCTTTGACAGTGTCACACTGTAATGGAAAGGTGGCCTGTTTTATATGTGTGTGGGTGTCTGCGTGTTAAAAACCTACCGGCAAGATGTTTGCCCATGTTCTCCAGTTCTTTGGAGAAAAGCGAGTCCTGGAGTTGCAGAGCACGTCTGGGTGTCTGGGGCTCGTGCCTCTAATCGGCTTCACATCCGATGCCCAGACAAGGTGACGCTACAGCACACACACACACAAGAAACCGTACAGTCACATTAGCTTTGAATTTCACTCCTTTTTACATACTACTTATGGTTACAAAACTGTGCCATATATGTTATAATGAGGGCCAATTATTTTTTTAAGAGAAATTAGAAAAACACTGAAAACCACAGTTCTTTGGGATGAAAGTCTGGATGGCGGCAAGGACTGAACTTTTATTTGTGAACACTGCGCTAGACGCTCAGTAGTGGTTAAAGGATTTTGAAGTAACAATCAATAAACTCAAGGGATCCGAGAACGGATGACGCACGGGCAGCATAGAGATCTTACTATTACTGTGTTTCATGATAATAAACTTGCGGTTTGGGGAATTAAGACTACAGCCTTTCAATTCAAGACTGTGGAGAACAAACCGATGATATACAAACAATGGATTAATCAAATTCACATTGGTTTGTAATGATTTAGCTTATTGCGAACATGCTTGCCCAGCAATGTAACAAACAGTAAAAAAAAAATTTTCTAAACACAAGTCTGGTTTACAGGATACAAAAGTTAAATGTTGTAACAGCTGGACACTTACCCAAATATGCCATCACACACACATGCACACACAGATAAATATTCTTATTTAACTTTTCATATTAAAGGTAACATTAGGTATTAGGTATCAGAGGAGCATAAAAAAAACATTTAGCCTAACTAGAAGGCTAGCCAGTTAGCCTAACGACTGACAACTGCATGTCATGCATTGTGAAACAAGGTTTTGTGTTGTCCTCTGAGAAAATCTGGGTAATTTACACAAGGTAAGACATGATAAACAAACTAAAATAATATGTTCTTACAGGTAGCATCATTTAATAATTAGCCCAATAAATTAGCATATATATACCTTAGCACAAATAAGGGATAACTTTCTGAATAATAGGCATTCAAAGCCACAAGTAGAGTGAATAGAGAAAGAGCAAAGAACAATTTTAGGGAAAGGTTCAACTTTCAGATGCAACACTGTCAATAAAAAGCTACATAAGACTAGCAAGCAGCTAGCAAGTGTGAAGGATGTAATCTTTCTTAAAGCATTAGATGAAGAATTTTGTTTGGTACAAAGGGACAGCATTACGTTATGAATCAAAACCTTGTTAGATCATATCACATTTATTGCCAGACCATATGCGGCATTGTACATCCCAGTAAACACATACACCCATCTGCGTCAGGAAATATTTGTTGAACATTAATGAGGGCAAGTCAATATGCAGCTCAGGCCTGACCACCTCCTACATAACACTGAAGACGTCTGAAGTCCTTCGCTTCCACCTTCCATGTTGGTTCTGGTTTGGTCTTGGTTGCAGTCGCTTAAAAAATCTAGGCAGATCTGTAGAAGATATTTGTCATACACTTCCTTTTTCCCTCAAAGAGAACAGATGGACTTGAGAAGTCAGTGCAATTAAAAGACAGGGTGGGTAAGAATGCAACATGTTGGATTGGTTTTTGTTTCAACATTTTAAACTGCAAATCTGGAGCTCTTAAATTTATACGTACTGTTACTCATGGGTGGAGATTTGGATAAGAGACTACTAAATAATCCCTATCAATATTTTTAGCCATTGGAGTTGTGACTGAAAGTATTGAATTAAATAAATATTGTGCATCACATTTTAATTTGTAAAAATTAAGTTATTGTATTGCTTTTAATAAATGAGATTAGGAATGTCGTATAGCACATAACTGTGTGTGATGCCTTGTTTATGCTTGTTGACACATTCATACTTCATACTTAAGAGGCGTTTATACTGTTTCCACTCTCCATTGCAGTATTCTCAGAAATTACATTTTTTAAAATAAATATTTACATCAAAATCAGGAAGGAACAACATTGAGAGAGGTAAAATATGAACTTTTCACTGGCTACTGCAGCAGAGAAATCAACATAATAAACACATGACACCAGTATCTAGACTGGCTGTGTGTCTCTGCTTCTAAACTGTTTATTTTATTTTCTAGCGGCTTTATTAATTTAAAGCCTCAAGATTTTGACCTCTACATTCAAAATCACATTTAAACCACATAATGTTTTTTTTATTATTTTTTTTATATGGTACTGTACATAAACCAATTACTTTTATAAATACATACAGTATACTACATATTTCTACATATACTTTTTGGACATTTTCATTAGGTGTAAAAGTGTAGTGGACTTTATCCATCCACCCATCCATCCATCCATCCATCCATCCATCCATCCATCCATCCATCCACCAATGCACCCATCCATCCACCCACCCACTTATCCATCCATGCACCCATCTATCCATCCACCCATCCATCCATCCATCCATCCATCCATCCACCCATCCAGCCATCCATCCACCCATCCACCCATCCATCCATCCATCCATCCATCCATCCATCCTCCATCCATGCACCCATCCACCCAAACCCATCCATCCACCCATCCATCCAACCATCCATTCACCCATTCATCCATCCACCCATCCATCCACCCATCTATCCATCCATCCATCCATCCATCCACCCATTCACCCATTCATCCATCCACCCATCCATCCACCCATCTATCCATCCATCCATCAATCCACGCACCCATCCATCCATCCATCCATCCATTCATCCATCCATCCATCCATCCATCCATCCATCATCCATCCATCATCCATCCATGCACCCATCCATCCAAACCCATCCATCCATCCATCCACCCACCCATCCATCCATCCATAGATGGGCAACACATAGATGGGCAACTTCGGTCCTGGAGGGCCACTCTCCTGCAAAGTTTCCCTCCAAACCAGATAAAAACTCGTCTTCCCTGTAGCTAGTGTGTTCTGGTACTCCTGAAGACATGGCCCTATGCCAAATGGCACCCTGAACACTTGCAGTCTTCCTATGAGTCCGTACTTTCGCGACATAATGCTGCTTTAACTGTCAGGAAAAAGTCTGCAGCTAAGCTTGTTTCAGTGTGGACTCGGCAAAAGTGTGCATTGAGGACACATATTGACCACAAAGGTTCTGAAACCTAAAATGACAAAAGAACACCCAAAGGTCTCAAGGTCTTCACGATCATGTGCACACGCCGGCCATTGTTAGCACACAAGACCGTAATTGCATGAACTGTGCAATTTAAAGGGATACTCCACTTTTTTGGAAATAGGCTCATTTTACAACTCCCCCAGAGTTAAACAGTTGAGTTTTACCGTTTTCAAATCCATTCAGATGATTTTCAGATTTTTAGAAGAATATCAGTAACCAGACAGTTTCTGGTCTCATTGACTTCCATAGTAGGATACTCTGGGGGAGTTGTAAAATGAGCCTAATTCCAAAAAAAGTGGCGTATCCCTTTAAGACAGGGCCTTTGATTAGGTTGTTCAGGTGTGTGTGTTTGATTAGGGTTGGTGCTAAACTCTGCAGGATAGTGGTCCAACAGGACCGAAGTAGGCCATCCCTGGGATGGAATTGGTGAATGGATGGAAGGACGAATGGATGTCCACCACTCACCTAACAACTGACAATGTAAACAAACATGGAAGAGTATATTTCTCCAATAACCTAAGATACATAGTGTACATCTAACACATCTAACATGCTTCCTGGCCCATAATGCACTATTACTTTAAACAGTGCAAAGTCAGGTCAAGTCTAACAAAGATAGAGGACAATCATTCAACACACAGACTTACTTTAACTCTACAGAGGATCCTCCAAACCCAAGGAAACAAACTTTCAACACACAAGCCCTCAAAGCAACACTCATCCAAACATGACGGGAAGAAAACTCTTCCCTCACAAATGTTTTGACGTTTCTCTATACAAGATTCTACATTTACAGTAAAAACAAATAAATGTGAATGACAGTTAACCGAAACAATTTCATAACTATGAGGCTGCTGTTAAGAGATGCATGTCAGCATTAATATTCAAGGATGAATCATTTCTGATTCTGCCTTATTGGCCTAATCCTTTCTCTTGTGGTTTATTGGTTCCACTTAGAACCGTCATTATATGCAAACCCATAGTAGATCTTAGATACTTGCTAACTGAAGCAATACTTGGGAAGCGTAAAACTGTTCCCTTCAGCATGACTGTGGTTTACAATGGCATTTGTCTTTATTGATCCTGATGTGTGCGTGAGACTTCTGAACAGAATGAGTCAAACTAGTTTCAACAAATACATTTCTTATGAAGCGATCAGAGACAAGCCATATACTCAAGCCATATACTGGCCAAATAAAAAAAGCTGTTTTGGATTTGGAATGAGTAATTGTGGATTAAGAGCAATCCGACTGGTCCACCAAAGCTTGCAACCACTTTTAATGGGGATTCCGTCCACTCACAAACATGGATCCAATTGCTTCAGAAATGAAATGCAGATTGAGGATAAATATGGGACCACTCAACAACCGTTTGCATTTTAAGTACTCACACTGTGCGTGTGTGCTCGTGTTCCTGAACTACTGCCGACTGATCCACCATTCACCTCAATCCTCACAGGAAAAGCACAACACTTCACTCTTAAAGGCCATTAAACAGGCTATAAAAAGCGGCAGAATTTCTCTTATGAACATCAAACGCCACAATAATTGTTCAGAAAAGTCCAGATCATTGAAAGCAGGTTCAAAAACCACGAGGGAAAGTCAAGGATTTACAATTGCCATTGCGATTGGCCTGTGTCTATTTACCGCACAGGGACAACATTGTCGTGGCTCATTGCCTGCTGTCACATCTGTGTGTGCTGGCTCTTTACGGCCATGTTGGAGGCCGCAGGCTCAAGCCACAGTGATGTTTAGCATGTACACAGAGCGCTGAGGCTTGTGTTCTGCCCACACCGACCTGCCACAAGGAAAGAGAGTCGCAATAAAGAGCGGCGGCCCACCCCGGCACAATGAAGCAAACACCACCGACAGCATTGCCTCAATCCCTCGGGGCTGGGCTGCTGAAACCAGTTGAAAGCATGTTCCACTGTTTGTTTGCTGGATGTAAGAGATGAAATATGTTCATAAAAACAGTTTTTCTTTTTTTGCTTTTTCTGTGAAAGGAAGGACAGATTTGCTATTTTAATATTATTTATATACTATTATACTTTGTACCTATGAGTATTTGTAATTTGTAAATTATTTTCTTTTTTAAACTGCAATTCAGTTTAAATAATTCTATTTAAATTTTTGATAGTCCAGTTTCAACTCTCATTAGAGTATTGGTAGACTGTAAAGCCCCGTTCACACCGCCAGCGACACGCAGCGACAAAGCAACAAGATCCCATTCATTTTAATGGAGCGCTGGCGACATCGCGACAGTGACCTTTGGCGACAGAATGTGGGCGTGTCAAGCGACAAGAGACAAGCGACAAAAGTTGAGAATTTTCAACTTTATGCAAATGAGAAGCGATTTTCGCGAGCGACAACCAATAGGAAAGAAGACTTTCAGTGAAGCTCACGTCACCGTCCTGAGTGCAGGCAAAACAGAAAGAGTTCAAGGACGATTTCACTGTTTTATATGATTTGACTGTAACCACATACATGGATAATAAAATGATGCATGGAAAAGAAACTGTCGACAGTCTCAGTGAGTTTAATTTATACATTTAACGTTATAGTTCGAGTGTTTTAATTTTATGATGCACGTTTAGCACTGCAGCAGTTCATTTTACAATTTCCCCTGCATTACGTTGACTATTAGACACAAGAAAATTGATTATTTGTCAAATTCGAATGACGTTTTTATAATTTGTGACAGTATGAGTGAGTTTAATTTGTTAATTGATCGATCATTGATCTAGTAAATGATTTAATCCACTGAACACTGCTGTGGTAATATAAAAACACTCTCCCAACAGCATACTGTTGCTTTTTAGCCTTAAAAGTCATTTAATCCCAGTCAAATTAAAATTATATAGTTGTATATATCACTTGTGATGGTATTTTGTATAGATTTGGCCAGACGTGCAGTCTACCAATAACATCAGAGCGACAGCACTATGAACGCCCACAAGTGACATCACTGTACAGAGCCCAGCGACACACAGCGACAAAGTCGCTGGCGGTGTGAACGGGGCTTAAGTAAGTAAGGTTAGGCTTCGGGTCAGTAGAATAAGTGGACATGTAGTTGCAAAGTAAATTCAATAGAATGTCTGTTGGGGGATCATCACAATAAAGTGTTAGCAGATATTCTAGATAGTCTACTAATACTCAAATGAGAGTTAGTTGACATGTAGTTGCAAAGCTGCTTCATATAATTTCTATTTATACCATCAAAATATTGTGTTACCTATTATGATAGCTTGATTATATAGTATATTTAATACTAGAGTATACTAGATCAGGCTATGTGTGACTAGTTTGAATGAATCCCTTTTCTTTGCATGGCACACTGACATTACAGTAAAAAAAAAACCTTTCTATATTATCCCCAACCCCCAGTGTGAGCTTTTTAAGGCAAACTTTATTTTAGAACATTTCACCTTATTATTTCCATGCTTGTCACATGACACACAGCAGCCACAATAGTGTTGTATGACAGATCTATTGCTTTTATTAAGTTTCTCTTTTTTGATTCAAAATATTCAGAAACATATTAACTATATCAAGAACTATCTGATATTTTTTATTCTCCAATATGTAAGTGAATGTGTTTTGTCGTTATAATAATCTTTATAATGATCACGTTAGCTGATCTATAATGCGTGATGGGCACAGCCACAGAAAATAGGATCTGTTATAGATTTACATCACGTATTCACTCATTTTCTCCCAAAATGTATGAAAGTAAGTGGCCGGTGAACTGGGAGAATAACAGAGTAGAATATATGAAGAGTTCAGATGGAAAAGCCTCTAAATGCCATTTGAAATTTTCTTCTAAAATGACAATTTTTATCAAGCTTGTATATTTAAGTTCAGTAATTTCACTTAAATGACAATTAATAGTTAATCTTCATTGCCATTTAAGTGAAATTACTGAACTTAAATATACAAGCTTGATAAAAATGGTCATTTTAGAAGAAAATTTCAAATGGCACTTAGAGGCTTTTGCATCTAAACTCTTCATATAGTTACCTACAGTATACAATATGTATCTGATATGAATACAACACGTTGTCAAATTATAATTGAAAGGATTATTATTGCCACTTCAGTGTGTATTTTACAAACTATAAATGTATTGTTTTGTTAGTACTTATTTATACCTATATATTTAAATGTCCAAAACTTAAAATAAAGATTATGGATCAGCGCCAGCCAACGGTGCGAAAGCACGTTTGAATTTAGCATTTGATCACGATGATGCACTGAACGTTGTAATCACACTGGTGTGATCGTACACTCCTGGGACCAGCCAAGACTGATCACACTGGTCAAAGGGTTCATTTACTTATTTATTTATAATTTACTGTATAATTTACTGTTCCTGTACTTATTAATAACATACCGTAACTTATTTCAGTTAATGTAATATTTAAATTTTGTCGATAATAATATCTCATATAATGTGATTTGTTATTACAACTTTTTTTATTTTGTCAAATCAACTTAATACAGTGTCTCTTAATGATTCAGATAACAATATTTTAACCAATTTCCTTCATTGTCTTAACTCAATTTTGCTTTCATTGAACTCAAAATATTAACTTTTTTTTAAAGTTAAGCAACAACAATTTTTAAAAGTGTATGAACCACATTTGATAATGGAGTTAACACAAAGAGCTGCATCTCTTAAAAGCCACTTGAAACATCTGTGTACATCCATTGTATGCTGAAATTATTTTGATTTTGTCAATGGAAGTTGTATTCCATTGACTAAATCAAATATAATTTTAGCAATAACAGATTTAATTCATACACAAATACACAAGATAACCTCCCCTATTGTTATGATAGAGTGCACTACAGACGGAAATGAAAGGTTTATTAAATCTACTTGAGTTGGCAGCATGCAAACTCACATTATGTATGTTCACAGGCACTGTGCCAAAATCAAAAGGGAAATGGACAATAACAAATTTATTGTCTGATTAAACTCTAAACCCCTAAACCGCAGGAGAATGCCCCTACAGCATGACATACTGTGTGCACCTGGATTACACGTGAAAACAACAAGAGCCCGCAGAGCTCACACAAACCACACATAACCTGTTGAAATGACTTCATTCAACCAGTTCACTTCTGTATAATTTGTTTATAACAAAGTCAAACATGTGAACCATGCTGAAAAACAACCATCTAAACAGTGATTAATGTATATATTCTATAACAGGCTTTAATTAGGTGTGTGACATTTTTTCTGTATCCTGCCTGACAAATATCTTTGTTCTAGACTAGAGGTCTGCAGAATAATTTGTTAATGCTATCACTATATTTTGTTAGCTGGACAACATTTCAGAAATTAGTAATGAGTGAAAAACATGAACCAGATGGCTCTGCAGAATATATGGGAGAGTCTGTCAGCTCCTCTGGCATATATCTTATAAATTGCCTGAATTACATTCAGTGTTTGAATTGAAGCGGAGCTGCATGTTCTCAGATCCCCATACGAGCTCAGGGACCCCATAGAGAAGAAGAAATTGGGGCCACCCCTGCCGTTTCACTCAACAAAATAATAACACAACACTGTTTTCTTCAAATTGACTTATAGATATAGTTCACCCAAAAATTTTAATTCTGAAATCATTTACTCACCCTCAAGTTGTTCCAAATTTGAATATGAATATGAACGTATTTCTTCTGCTTAACAGAAAAGAAGATTTTTTTTAAAGAATATAGGTAACCGGGCCCACTGACCTCTATATTATGGAAACATGTAATGCAATATAATGCTGTGCAAGTCAGGATGAGTAAATGATGGCATAATTAGATTTTTTGATTGAACTGTCCCTTTAAGTGAATCTAAATTAACTTCATGAGAGAGCCCCGAAAAACATTTTACAGACGCCAGACACAGGATCCTGGACCCTACTGTATATCAGAGGTACTCAGACATGGATGGAGCTACATTCACACTGCAGTTTAGAGAACTGGAACAATCCAGAACCAGAAAAATTGAGATTTTTCTTCATGCAAAAATGTTAAATGACACAGACAGCATCTGTGTCAAGAATAACTGCATTCTTCCATGTTATAAATGAGCAGGTCTAATCAGAAAGATCAGGAAGGCCAATGCACAGCCATTTCCAAACTTTACCGTTTTAGCTCACACAGTCAAAGCAAACTCTCATCAAGTCTGTTTTTCTTTTAATATCACCCCAGTACTAAGACAATCAAGACTGGAAACCACATGAGAGAGACCCATTAATGTGCGATGGCTTGCATTACAAGAAGGCCAATCTTAAAAGAAAAGGTTAAGGTTAAAATGTTTTGGATCTGCCAAGGTGGGAGGCTGTCACAACAAAAGTGAAGCCCATTGGAAATAAAGAAAACACATCTCCTGATTTTCTAGCCATACATAAACAAATCTCTCAGTAATACAGACATTATGTTACATAGATGTAATTAGCATATAAAGAAAAACAAACTACTTCCTTAGTCGTGCTCATTTTATGACAACAAAGCAGAATATGTAGTCTACATTGGCTGGCAAATGGTAGAATGAATAATTAGTTCTAAAACATTTTCTGACATATATATATATATATATACATATATATATATACACATATATATATATATATATATATATGTGTGTGTGTGTGTGTGTATATATATATGTGTGTGTGTGTATATATTAAATTAATTAGTTTAATTGTTTAGTTTATGAGTGTTTTATTATTCTGTACAACAGCAAACAACCATTTATTGATATACTATATTTAATGCTTCACATAAGAATAAAATAAAATCAAATAAAAAATATATATTACATAATATAATACATAAGTTCAGGTATAGTATAATATTCATTAAATTAAAAGTACAACATGTAAGATTTTTTAATAAAATATTCAAAAATCACTTGAACAGTTTGATAAATTTCCTGCAGTTGTGTACAGTATCCCAAAGGCTCCAAAGATTTTTTTTATTCAGAGAAATTCCAGTTTTAAATAAGTGGCCATCGATGGAAAAAAAATTCGCAATACCCACGCTTCCTGATCTTCAATTCATACCGCAATAGCCATGACATAACCATGGCGAAGGATGTGGACAACTGCATAGTGAATAGCGGTTTCGGAGGCACGCAGTTCTAGTTTCTTTGAAACATAGACCATGGAAAGCAGACTTTGGGACAAACAAGGAGACCTAAAATGAGATCAAATATGCAACGTGGCAATTTTTTAAGATGCTGAGAGCTCCACGTCAGCGACTGACTTCGACTTGACAGCCTTTATTAAGACAAGTAGACAAATGTACATTAAATAAATGAATGTTATGTAAAGTTGATGATGAAATGTTAGAATATAGTCAGTATGTTATGATATTAGATTACTGCTAGCTTCGTATATGCAAACAAACTAACACAGTCAGTATAAAATTATACCTTTCAACACACATTTAAATGCCGTTTCAGTGTGATAGTGTTACGTTTAAACCAAGTGAAGCAGCGCTGCGTTACCTCACAAGTTTAATTTGTCTAATAAACTGACCTGTGTGAGTAATCCAGCACTTGCGGTAGTTCGGATAGAATTAAATGTCCTTTATTACTTTATATCTCTTGGGACTTAGCGTGTGATATCGGTCTCTTTAGCAATCGCGACCTGCTTCATACCACTGTAATGTTAAAAAACATAAATGTTTGCACTCATTCATAAACATTATTACATCCATCAGCTTGACAGCAAGTCCCATCATTCAGCTCATCACTGCGTCATAAACCTACGCCTTTGTTATTGTTGGAAACTGCACCCTCTTGTGGCGAAAAAATCTCCCATATTGTGCCTTTAACAGATTATAAAAATCATTAAAAAAAAAAATAAAAAATAAAGAATATAAAAAATACAGGCTGTCCACAGGCCAACAACCAAACTAAATTCCTCTAAGATAGTCTATGCATACACTGTCAATGACTATTGTTGTCCCAAGAAGTGACTCAGCTTCTGAAAGTATTCACATTTTGTTTTTACGTGCCATTCTGGGCGGCAAGACGAGAGAACCCCTGAGGACCAGTTAAAGTAATAAGCTATTAGGGAGAACAAATCGCATTTGCCTTTCAAATAGAGCCCAAAATAAGCAATTAACCAGAAAACAACCACATTAAGCTTTAAAAAGCAGCAGTAGGTGATCTGATCCTTTCACACTCGCCGCTCCATGTGGGAAACATTAGCCGTCTCCGCTCTTAGCTCACTGGCACGGTTTAATACTATAGACGATGGGGCCTCCTTTCACACTTTTTGTGTCTCTCTCTTTCTTTTTTCCCTTTCAGAAAGATGAGACAGGTCTTAAAAATGCACGCCGAAAGTAAAGAGCGTGTTCTGTGTGAATGAGAAAGCAGACCTAAGTGCGTGTAAGGCCTATACTGATGTGTCCGGACGGCATTGTTTACTCTGTGGTGTGGTTTCTCAGGGCAGTGACTGCTCCTTGGGTGTCCCCACTGGGTGACGAAGAAGAAGCCTCACGCGCCTGGTGTTGCCACTCTGTCTGGAGTGCTCAGCCCATAAGCTCCACACACGACTCAGCCAGCGATTCCTAAAGAGGATTTTTCCAACACTTTTCCTCTGTAATTATATCTGCACTCTCTGTTCTGCTGCTGATAGAAAAATAACCACTTCATGATGGGTTATAAGGAGTTTGGGGTTGCTGTAGTGACAGAAATCTCTATACAGTTAAATTCCATGAGATTCTGAGTGTCAGACACAGGATACAAGACGATAAGTTGTTCACAAAGATCTGAGCCATCTATTAATTGTTTTTCTATGGCTACGTTCCTACATGGCAAGGACACGGTAGTCAGTACAGTTGTAGAGTACTAAATAGCAGGGTTGTGAGCCTGCCAGAACTGAATTGAGAATGCTTTAAATCCAATTCAACTCTTCAATTGGAATTTAAACTGAGGGAGAACACAGGATGCAGAATTGATAGATAGAACAATAGACAGAAATAAAGAATGACTGATAGAATGACAGGCAACCAGATAGATACATAGACACAGATAGATTAATAAAAAGACAGACAAATAGATGGATAGAGAAATGGAATGACAGACAGAGATGGATAGATAAATAGAAAAACAGACAGACAGAACAACAGACAGACAGACAGATAGAACGACAGACAGATGAGATGAGATAGAACGACAGACAGATAGATAGATAGAACGACAGACAGACAGACAGACAGATAGACAAGATAGTTAGATAAAACAGACAGACAGACAGACAGAGCGACAGACAGACAAACAGACAGACAGATAGATAGAACGACAGACATACAGACAGATCAACAGACAGACAGATTGACAGACAGACAGACAGATAGATAGAACGACAGACAGACAGACAGACAGACAGACAGACAGATAGACAAGATAGTTCAGATAGAGAGACAGACAGACAGACAGACAGACAGAGCGACGGACAGACAGATAGATAGAACGACGGACAGAGCACAGACAGATCAACAGACAGACAGATCGAACAGACAGACAGATCGACAGACAGACAGAACGACAGACAGACAGACAGATAGAGCAGAAGGACAGACAGACACATAGACGGACGGACGAGCAGACGGGCAGACAGACGGACAGACAGATAGATGAGACAAGATGGTTAGATAAAACGAGACAGACAGATAGATAGAACGACAGACAGACCAGACAGATAGCAACGAGACAGACAGACAGACAAATAGAACGACAGACCAGGACCAGACAGACAGACAGACAGACAGATGAGAACGTCAGTCAGACTAGACAGAAACAGACAGACAAACACATAGATAGATGGACAGACAGTATAAATAGAACGACAGACACATAGACGGATAGATGACTAAAACGACAGACAGATAACGGACGGACGGACAGATGAATGATGGATAGACAAACAGACTCGAGAACCTTGTGTTCTGCTCAGCTGTCTTTGAACACAAGAGCTGTGTGTCCTGTGTGAACGTTCAGGACTCCTGTTCTGGTTCCATGTTGGAAGTCTGTATCTGCGTCTCATAAGTGGCTTCTGCTGACAGATTTGATGAAATGGGGGATTTCTATAGCACAGGTGTCCTCATTGACCTCTCTACTCGAATGTAAACGAACACTTTTCCATCATGGACACGATACTCTGCGGAAGGCGCTAGTCTTGCGATGAGTTTTCTCACCAGGTAAACAGCCAAGATTATGTTCATCCAAACCTGCACCTTTTTAATAGCTCCTTAATCAAACACAATGTACCTTTTGCACATGATAAGCTCTTATTCAGTTGTTTGGCTCAGTAAGAGTCCCCTCTAGCTTGCACAAGCATGGAGACAAATAGTCAAGTCACGCTGGGGCCGGTCCTCCCTGGAGAATGATGTAAGTGGTTTAACTGTCCCTCTGACAGCGTTCACAATGGAGATGATGCTGAAGACATTAATGACTTGGGGAAAGTGATATAATGAACAGTTTTGCTGTGTGAGGATCACCTACCTGCCCTGTCACCTGAGAGGCCGTCTGCAGGATACTGCTGCTGCTGTAGGGTTTCTGTCACCGCAGGTAATGGACCTGATATCCAGGAAGAAACAAAGACACAATAAGGCCTTTGCCACACACACACACACACACACTCTCACAATACGCTCCCTACACTCTGGTAACAGCACCAAAAGGGCCCCCCAGAGAATGGATAGATTACATCTCTCCTCAGTCAGAGTCGAGTGAATCGCCAAAACAAAAAAAAACTAGATTTAACAGCCTGCTCCTTTCAGCAGACTCCATATCATGATGCAATACTCACATGAATCTGCTCTTTCTGGATATGACCTGTGTGATTTAAGGGGATCGTCTCAGAGGAGAAAAAGCAGGGTGGGGTTTTCTCCGGTCTTGCTATGTGCAGGTACTTACACGGCCCTGCTGAGGAGAGGCCAACTAAAGTTCTTAACAGAGTTAAAAAAAATAAATAGAAATAAACTTAAATATTTAAAATTATAATAAAATAACTAGTACATTTACAATGTAATAAAAAATAAAATATGAATTAAAAAATGCAATAAATATAAAAAAGGCCTTTCACCTTTAATAAATAAGTAATATTTATAATAGTTTATGAAAGTTTGGAATTAACTTTTAAACATGATTACTGCAGTCTTTAAATACACATGATCTTTCGGAAATATCATTCTAATGTTGATTTGGTGCTCAAGAAATATTTCTTGTTATCAATGTTGAAAAAAGTTGTGTGGTGTGATAAAAAACTGATAGAGTAGAGTAACGTTTACAAAAAAAACTTTTGCTGATAATTTACTCACCCCCATGTCATCCAAGATGTCCATGTCTTCTCTTTCTCTTCCTGGCGAAAGAAATTAAGATTTTCGAAATGAAAACATTTCAGGTTTTTTCTCCATATAATGCACTTTACTGGTAGCCGAACGGTTCAAGGTTTCCAGAGACAGTTCGGGTGCAAACTGTACGGAGGCTTTTGAGCGGATTCCAGCGACGAGATGAACAAATCTTTTTCCAAGTGGAGCTCGTTCATCTAATTTGTCGAATGAACCAAATGACACAAAAAAAGATTTGTTCATTTTGATGAACGAGACTTTGAAGAAGCAAAGATACAGGAGCAGCGCATCATACTGTAGAACAGGCAAGGGCGACCATTGAGCTTTATAAAACTTAAACTTTGCTATTTAATTATTTTTTAAAGGAGCGAATCATTTTCTCGCTTGATCAGACTTCTAAATTCATTAAGACTGGAATTGTTTAGAGTTCCTTTGAACAGTTTGCACTGAAACATTGTACTTTTGGACCTTGAACCGTTTGGTTTACGAGTAAAGTGCATTATATGAGAAAAATGCTGGAATGTTTTACAGGTACAACCTTTAATTTCTTTGCGACATGGAGGAAGAATGACATGAATACTCTTGGATGACGTGGTCATAATTATTGATAGCAAAGTTTTTTTTTTTTTAAGTGAACTACTCCTTTAAATTCAAAAAAAAGAAAGAAGAAGGAGAAATTAGTCCTTTTAACTCAAAGACATTTATACTGTTACAAAAGATGTCAGATATATGCTGTTCAGTAAACTTTCTATTCATCAACAACCCTTAATGTTTAAAGGATTATATACTAAATTAGAAAATGAAAGAAATATCTTTAAAGATACATTTTAATAAAATGTCTGTTTTTACTGTATTTGATTAATAAATGCACCCTTGGTGAACCTTAGGGACTTCTTTGAAAAAATATATGAATTATTCCAAACTTTTGAATGGTAGTGTATATAAAGTGCAAAAGCCCAATATATTTTCTTTTTGGACAGGATTGGCCTTTTGTGTGGCTTTATAGCATTAAAAAAATATTCCAGGTTGAATGAGTTCAGCGATAACTGTAGGTACTTCCAAGGTATTTCTGGCACGGCTTGCTCCGGGACTCTGTGGTTCCTCTCAGGCCTTGCAGTTAGACTGTCCCCTTGAAGCTAAAGAATAAAAAAAATTAACCATTAAAGGCTTTAATTTCAAATAAGTGGCTTGCATTTCTCCCCACAGTTATGATAGCTGTGAAAGATAACAGTGATAATACTATCATGTTCTCCATTCAAGCAAACTCTCTGCCGAGGCTATGAAAGAACTCTGTGTAATGGATCAGTATCAAATAAAATCTCTATTTTTACCCAGTGTCTTTGCTAGATGAGAACAAGTGGAGACAGTGAGTCTCTATTCATATAAGGTGATGAGACAATGCCAAAGCAGTCTATTTGTCTTATCACTATCAGGGAGGATGAGGATATGGGCAGGTTGGAATGTAGACAGAGCGCAACATAGGGGAACGCTTAAGACCTGACAACAATCTACTAATCGCCAAACAGTGCAGCTGTCTCAAACACCCATCATTTATGATGCCCAATCTCAGAGGATGCTATGATTAGGAGCTTTCTTAAAGAGGATTTGTTCTTAAAGGAACAGTCCATCCAAAAATGAAAGTTCTCTCATTATTTAATCACACACATGTCGTTCCAAAACACAATTTGAAACTGCTCTTTACATAAAATGAAAGTGAATAGTAAACAGGTGCTGTCAAGCTACAGAAATAAGAGTCGCGAAAATGGAAAATTCTGTCAACATTAATTCCCTCTCAAGTCAAGTCAAGCCATAAAAGCTACTAAAACTCTAAAACTCTAAAAATAAATAAAATAAATAAATAATAAATAATAATAATAATACAATGCAATGTGTTATTCGAAATACACGGAAAATATTTGAAAAACTCAATATGGAAAATCCCATCATATTACCAAAGTAGATTAGGCCTTATTTTAATGGCACTTTTCTTAGAGTGCATTTAGTGTTATATGAATATGTGGCCAGGATCATATCATGTGATTTAAGAAGGAGCATCCATTTAAAACATTTCAGTCTCACAAACATCCAAAGGACTGGAAAATGAAGACAAACAGCACGGTAATTATTTGTCATACCTTATTCTTCAACAATGCCGTATTCTCAAACTGTTATTTTGGAGCGGTTTCACTTCAGAACTATAAATCACCAAATGCTAGTTACCAAATGATAGGCTTGATTCATTTCACATTTCTCAGCAATGCTATTGCATGCCTTTTCCTGTAAGCAATCAGGACAGTTAATAAGCATGATGACAAAAGAAAACAACCCCCTCTCTTTTACTGCTTTTACCTGCCAGTTCATTGAAGTTTCTGTAACTTAATTTTTTGTCAACAACTTTTCCCCCTTCATTCTTTCTCATATGTGGAGAAGCCAGAGAATAAAACATATCTGGTTTAGCCCACCATCTGAGCAGTTTATTTTCATACAGCATTATTTTTGAATGAGTAATTAAAATAATGATGTTCAATGACTGATACAACAGTGCTTGATGGAGTCAGTCCCCATAATAGAAGAGAGAGGGTCAGAACTCAGATGGGTTTCCATTCTCTTATGAACATTACAACATAAAAACGATAACATTTTAACTTTTATAGCACCCAATTGCTGCCCTGAACTGGATCAGATGCAGCTTTTCATTCATGTGCCCCTATGCGTATTGCAGAAGTGTCATATTTGTAGTCAATATAGGGAAATTGTAGAGTGATTGTGCTACTCCAAGATGAGCTGTTTCTAAGCATGTGTGGCTGTAGCACCTCATCCATCACATTAAGAGGACAGACGCGAGCAGATAAGGAATAAATCCCATGACCTTTCTGACAGTGGTGCTATAGGTCAGTGGATCCCTGCAGAAGATTTAGTAAGGCTAAGAACACACTTTTTCACAGTTTAAGCTTCATTTTGACTGAGGTTTGCAGGCATATTGCATTATGCGAGAGAATATAAAATCTTAATAATTAGACAAAATAAGAAATAGGGAAAAAAATGTTGTTGCATTTTCGATTTTGTTTTATTTTAGTTATTTATTTTATTGCTTTAATTTAAATTTTCCTTGCAACGCTTTGCATTAATATAATATTAATATTTAATTATATACTAAATATAAACGAGGCTGAGATGGATACATGTTCAGTCAATTCTAAATGTATTAGGCCTAATTTTAACATGATGTTTTCAGAATGTATTGTCAACTGAATTTTTAAAGATGCACACTGCTGTTCAAAAGTTTTAGGTAACACATTTACTTTTAAAGAAATTAACACATTTATTTAGCTAGGATACATTCATTTATAGTATAGTGCTTAGCAAGACATTTATAATGTTACAAAATAATTCCTTTTAAAATTATAAATGAATGCTGTTCTACAAAAATATTAAGCAGCACAATTGTTCTCACATTGAAAATGATAAGAAATGTTTCTAGAGCACCAAATCAACATATAAGAATGATTTCTGAAGGATCATGTGTAATGGCTGCTGAAAAATTAGATAATAAATTATGAAAATTAGTTGATTAAAAAATAAATTGATCAAATAAATGCAACCTGAGAACATGAGACTTAAGGAGGCTTGATTCCCTCACAAAAAAAAGTAAAAAGGTAATTGCGAATTTTCAACTCACAATTTTCATTTTCAAATTTCATTTCGAATTTTCATCTCACAATTTCTAGCAATTGTGAGTTTACATCTCATAATTGTTGAGAAAAAGTCAGGAATTGCTTGATATAAAGTCGCAATTGCGAGATATAAAGTTAGAATTGTGAGATAGAAAGCCGAAATTCTCTTTTAAAATGTTTTATTCTTTGGAGGAAATAATCTTCCATAGAGACTTCTTTCAAAAATACATAAACAATACCAACTGCAAACATTTGAACAGAACTGTAGTGTATTTTTATAATTTTGTTAATTTAGAATAAAAGTGGTGTTCAGATTATCGCCCATATAGACACCACCAAATTAATCAGTGAATCCACTAAATAACCTTGAAGGGCTTAAAGGGATAGTTCACTTTGAAATTAATTTTTGATATGTTTTAGCTTGCCTCAAGGGCATCCAAGCTGTAGGTGTCTTTGTTTCCACAGTATTTTCAATTTTGATATTTTTCGGTCAAACCGTTCATGTCTATCAGTCATACACTGGAGCTTAAGGGGGTCCACCCTGGGTTCAGCCTCAAAGAGCATGCACAGAGAAGTTAAAATTATAAATGATTTAATGACTCGTAAATGTAAGTACACATTGATGGCCTAAGACACGAAAGCGAGCGGTTTGTGCGAGAAGGAACTATATTTATATCGTTTTTACCTCGTGTAATCACAGCCATGTCAAACTGCTCTGACGGCACGGGCGCTTGAGCGTCTCACATGCGCGGAAGTGATCGACTACACGCCTACGTCACTTTTTGTTTATAAAGAGATTTCGTAAGTTTTACCTTTTACTAAACATATTTAGAAATACAGGAATCGCAATGGAAAGACGATTTTACGATATATGTAATATGTTTAGTAAAAGGTCATTCTTCCAAAATCTCTTTTATGAACAAAGAGTGAAGTAGGTGCGCAAGCGGATCACTTCGCGGCGAAAGCGTTGAAAATGATTCTGTTTAGTTCAGTTGGACATTGCACAACTGATTCAGATCACTTGGATGTGACTGTGATTACACGAGGTAAAAAAGATATAAATACTGTTCGTTTTCTCACACAAACCGCTCGTTTTGTGTCTTAGGCCATTAATGTGTATGTTTAATTTGGACTTCTCTGTGCATGCTCTTTGTACGTGGACCCCCATACCTGCATTATATGACTGACAGACAAGAGACGGTATTAGCACGAAAAATGTCAAAATTGAAAATACTGTGGAAAGAGAGATACCTACATCTTGGATGCCCTTAAGAGTAAGCTAAAACATATCAAAAATTAATTTCAAAGTGAACTATTCCTTTAAGTATAATGTTACCATTTTTGACTGTCTAATGTCTGGATTTTCTAGACTGCTGTTAAGTATGATGTTCTTCACTCATTGACCACTTGAGATAAATGTCCAGATGAAAAGGATTCGTACGTCTAAGCCTAAGAAAATGTAAAGAATGCTGTCTGCATCCGCCAAGTAGCCGCATGCCCAGGCACAGAAATGGAGAAGGAAAAACTTATAGAGAGATGGGCATAAGTTTCCTCACGTTATATACAGTAGCTGCTGCTGTTTGGCAAGTCTATAGGCAAGTCTATACGGTTCTGAGGAGATTCCAAGAGGTTGGACTTATAGGAATGAATCATTCAAAAGAATTGTTTTGTGAAGATCAAGAGACAAAAGACTGATTCATTCATGAATCGGATATCACTAATGTGGAGTAAAAGATCAACAAAATATATCAGCAAGGTGGCCGTATCCACAATCTTGCACTTTTAACCTGTGATTTAAACAAATGAACTTCCCCATCAATGTGATAAACAGTCAGCAAACAAACGGTGATCTTGTGATAAGCGTTCAGCTAACCTACAGCGAGAAGATGTGTTGGGCATCTCGTAGACGGTGAAGAATGTCTAAAGTATCCAGTGGTGAATCTGATATGGAGCAGAAATGAAAAGCACCGAAGACAAAGCCAAACAAAGCAAATGTGGGGCCGTGTAGGAGCGTGGCAGCCATCTAAACCAGCAGATTCTTTTTTATCAGAGCCTGGCATCGGACATGAGCATTGAGTCACTCTATCGCAGCCAACAGTGTGAAATGTGATCATTTTGCCCAGCCACAAACTACAAAACAGGAAATAAAAACAGAAAACAAGCGATAATGAAGATTATCTCTGTGTGAGTATTATGAATACAATCAGATTTCTGTAATGCTTTTAAGATATGCCTGCTTTCTCTTATCCACAGATGTTTCTTCAACTTTGGAACACTTTCATGTCCTGGGGTAATTTTTATTTAAAGGTGCATTGTGTAATATTTAGGAGGATCTGTTGACAGAAAGGCAATATCATATACATAACTATGTTTTCAGTGGTGTATAAAGACCTTACTTAAAGGGGGGGTTGACTGCTTTTTTCTTTGCATGATTGTATTTATGAGGTGCAATATAACATGTATTCATGTTTTTTCTTTTTTTAAAAGTCTTATTTTTCATAAACTTCACCTTTATTGTCAGCCACGCTCTCCTCTGTCCCCTGAAAGAGCGGTTCACTTCCTGATTCTATGAAAACACTCCCTCAGAAACACGTAGTGAGCTCAGATTGGTTAGTTTGGCACGGTGTGTTGTGATTGGCTAAACTGTCGCTCACGTTGTTCGGAAGGTTAACGCCCATTACCTTTACGGGCGAAACGTGCATGTCATGAGCTCCAGTCCAGATGTAAATACGTGTCGAACTGCAGTATCAGTTTCAGGCAGAATCAGACCGAGAAAGCCGCGATGAAGAGAGTCAAACAGAACGTCACCACACACGGCTCTTACTAAACGTTTCTGAATGATAATTTGCTACATTTTTTAACTTTATACACGTTTGTTTTACACAATAGCATCTGACTGGCAACAATAGCAACTGACTGGCTACTAATGTTATACTCAAACAGCGTTGGCATGTTTACGTTCTTGATCAAATTGAAAATAACGTCATAAAGCATATATACATGAAAAATACGTTTAAAACATTAGTACTTATAGAAAATTCAGGTCCATAATGTTTGTACGTGTTTGTCGTAGACACAAAATAGCATAGTCTAACTAGTAGTGGCTAAAGCCAGCGCTGGCATTTGAAAAAAATAAAACACAAGGCTACGTCTTGAATTATACATGCAAATACATTTAAAATGATTAAGTCTTAGCCTACTTACAGATTGTGGCCCAACAACTGCTGCCTCTTGTTTTAAAGTTGCAACTGCTTCATGTTTTAGTAACAGTTTCTTGTTGAATCCGGTGTTGAACTCGCTAGATTACGATCGTCATTTTCAGGAACATAATCAAACATAAATTGTATCCATTGTTGAGGAAGAATAGCGTCCATGGGAAGCCCGAACACAGAAGACCTGACAGCTGCGTGAACAACACACTCGACGAGTCGACGTGCCTCAGAAATATGCGCATGCCATTTTCTGCATATTCTGGAGGGAGGGTTGATGCAAATGTGTAGGTTAGTGACGTACCATAACCTAGCTGTAGTCCCAATCGAGTCGTTTTTGTAGGCAATTATACTTCCTGATTTTTAAAAGACGATATCTCTGCTTACACTGAACTTTCAGCGCTGCAACTTTGCAGATACTGTTCATGCACCAACAGCAACATCACACACTATTTAAAATGAAAAAAATGAAATCGCAGTCAACCCCCCTTTAATGAACCGTTATGTTTTCATTACCTTAGAATGAGCCATTTCGTATCTACATACACCCTTATATTAAAATGCGATGACATGTTTCTACAGTAGCCCTAACCGGACAAATGCGTTCGTCATGTTATTCTTTTGTGCAAAGAAACTAGCTAAAGTCAACGAATAAAAAACTGCCAATGGTGAACAAGTAACAATAATATTCACAATAACATATTGGGCCCTATTTGAACGATCTGAAACGCAAGTGTCAAAGCGCCAAAGAGGCAAGTAATTTTGTCGCGCGGATCCTGGGACTGTTGCTATTTTCCCGGCGGGATAAATGCCTCTTGTGCCTGGCGCAAATCTAAAGAGGGGTTGGGTATTACGTGAAATGAACCAATCAGAGCGTCATCCAACATACCCTTTAAGGAGGTGAGCATGTTTGCACGACTGCCAAAATCAAAATGAGACATGCGTTAGTGTATAAAGTCATTTGCGCCGGTGCAAGATAGAGCCCATTGTTTTACTGAACAAGTAAAGTCCTAATTCTTAATTTTAGGATCTGAAGAAACCTCATTGCTTAACTCTCTCTGTGGTCTCAGATGGCGACATCTTTCCTGACGGCCACCGTAACTTCTGTTGGTTGCAATTCGCAACCTCACCACTAGATGCTGCTAAAAATTACACAGTGCACCTTTATTTAACAGACAAAATACACAGATCCGTTTTAGGGTTTTCCATTATTTCTGCTACTCTTTTAACCTTCAAATGGTCTTAGTTTCCTGTTTAAACGTCTGGCTTCAGGGGTCTATACGACCCCAACAATTGATTGAGTAATTGTACAAAAAATATAAATTTTTAATCATACAAGTAAATATATATACATCTTTTTTGTTTACTTCTTCATCTATTCATAAATGCTGTGTTTTGGGGGATATAAAGTTACTTTTGCTATCCTCAACTACACCATTAGCTTGCATATGAAATATTATTTTTTATGATATATTGCATTTATGCTCTATTACTAGCCATTCAAAGCCAAATTAAATAAACTAGTGAGAGTATGAAAAGTGTGTTTTAAGAGCGTCCATTTTCTAAAAATCCAAAAGGCATTGCTGAAGAAACACCCAGATGTGGAGTCTTAAGATGACTGCACATCTCGTAGTCACCTCAGTAAGATGAATGTTGTGCATTACCGCAGCATGTAGTCAGTTCACCTTTAGCTCTCAGAGCTTTAACTCTAAATTGTTGGAATGCTGCATGTGGCCCTCATATCCGGCTAAAAGGGGTTTGGTTACGAGCCTCATCAGCAAACAGAGGTCAGGATACCGTGACTCGTGACTTGACTGAGATATATGGCAGTGCATTCTAGGTGTGGACCTGATGATGACATTGTTCACATTGTGTGTACCGCTTGACATGTTAAATGGAGGTTTGCAGAATTGGCAAGCCACACGCTCTAGTGGTCTGCTGAAGTCATTGAGTAGAGTAGAGCTGTTGGTAAATGTCGAGCTGTGTAAATATTTACCTTGCACACCTTGAGCAGATGTTGAGAGTGACTTTGGCCTGGGGTTCTGAACAGTAGGAGCCGCGGCCCTGGCTGAACTTACTGCCAGACGGCGACAGGCCAGTGACCCCCTCCATTCGCAGGTCATCGAGATCCTCTGAGAGAGAGAGACAGAGAGAGAGAGAGAGAGAGAGAGGATAAAGGATTTTAACTAGACTGTCTATTGATTTTGTTTGGAGTCTGAAAGATCCTGATGATGTCTGTGTAAAAAAAAAAGTTTTGAAATCAACCTATTGTTTTTAATAATAAAATTAATACGTTTATATAATTATTATTATTTTTTTGTATTTTAATGTAATTTTTTGAATATCGATAAAATAACAAAAACAATAATTGTTTTACATTTTTACATGTTTACATACATATATATATATATATATATATATATATATATATATATATATATATTTAAATATTAAACAGAATTAAGAATTAACAGGTTAACTGAAGAGCTTAAACTGTATCTAAACTTCTATATCTAAACTTATTTTTCATACAGTAAGTAAGCTGAGTCGACCATTTAAAACCAGCTTGTAAATTTCAAGCTGGTTGAGTGGTTGCTCAGCTGAATTATGAAAAGGCACTCCCACCCGGGTCAGGCGGCACCAAATGTAACCGGGCGCACTAACAAGACGACCGCATTCTCTAGCCTCAGTAGTCGCAGTGCTCCTCATGAGGCCAGTGAGGTTTATATGCACAAATCTTAACTAGCTGGCCTCCTTTACACTGGCATCAGAAACAGACTAAGAAAGGGACAGCAGAGGAGAAAAAATACATGAAGAGAGATAAATAAAGCTAACAGCACTGAGTTAGGCAACTCTATACTCTCAGAGGTCACTGGTTGACCCCATCGTATATGTGAGCATATGCTCTCAGCATGATCGCCTGCAGCCAGCTAACAGTTGCAGATGGCTTGAGCTGAGAGATGTGCTTCTCTTTACACCATAGCTGTAACTCTATAGCACAATCTCAAACACGTCAACTCGGCCACTGGGTTGTCCCGGGACATCATTCACTACCCTACTCATTTCATTCAAGTTAAACATCAACCTTACTAGTATTCCTTAATCAATTCATTATAAACAATATAACAGAAAAAAGAATAATACAATTATGAAAGAATGCCTGTTTTCCCTTTCATTTAAAAAAATAAAATAATATGATAGGGTTAACGACCCAAGGTGTGTAACAGTGTAAATATATTTTTCTGCACAACAATAACCGAATCATTCACCTTTCCTCAATTCACCTTTATTCAATAAGGTGGCAATGTCTGATACACAATGGTAAAGTGATGTTACCGCAGGCAGAAAACAAAAGAATAGGAAGAATCATCAGCAAAACTTGAAATGGCTCAGCGATTTACTGCAGAGCAAGTACTGAACACAATCAAATATTAGTGTCACTTGATGGTGGATCTGGTGAAGAAGCTGTCAGCGATTAAAATATCGATTTGAAGCAGTGGCGGCTTGTCAATAGAGGGCGCTGGGCGCCGCCCCCATCAAGAAATAGACATACAAAAAATTATATAAAAATACAAAAATAAAATATTTTTTTTCATACGATGTACAAGCTGGTACTAAGAAAAGCATCAGCATTTAATAAAAACTGGCTTTAATCGGTCAACTATTTTCTATGTTTTTCAATGTGTTTCATTCGGACGCCGGACAAATGGGTGTCTGTGTGAGAGTTTAAATTTTCGTGCAGCATGTGACCTGAAGCTGGTCTCTAATTGGTTTCTTAAAGATTCTCCTCAGGGCGCAAGTCGTTGCGTCCTGGCCAATCAGAATTGGATGCACGTTATTTTATCCAATCTGATTGGTTCTCGTCACCTGTCATTCAATTTCACGCTCTGGGCCACTCACTACTATTTCGAGTGCGCAGACGACACCATTTCGACATTATTTGTATAAATAATGGCAGCAGTTCATCCAAATTCTGTGATTTTTTTTACAAAAAAACCCTTTCACAAGGCTTTCGCTGGAAGAAAAAAAAGATAAAGGATCTCGAACCGGACCAACCCGATTTACAAATTCAGCAGCAGTCCAGTGACAGGGGACGAAGCTACACACGAAGCTTCACCCGCGCGTGTTATGAGAAACGGAGGTGGCTGGCTGGATGTAATATTAGCAATTCTCTGTTCAAGTAGGAAACATGCTTTTACTTCTTTACTGGTATGAAATGTATATAAAAGAGAACAACATTTATGTTCAAGTAGGAAACATGCTTTTTGGTACTTCTTTATTGGTGTGAAATGTATATAAAAGTGAGCAACATTTATGTTCATTTCGTACTACTAAAGAAGTACCAAAAAGCATGTTTCTACTTGAACATAAATTTTGCTCTCTTTATATACATTTCATACCAATAAAGAAGTACCAAAAACAAAAAGCATGTTTCCTACTTGTATATAAAAGTGAGCAACATTTATGTTCAAGTAGGAAACATGCTTTTACTTCTTTACTGGTATGAAATGTATATAAAAGAGAGCAACATTTATGTTCAAGTCGGAAACATGCTTTTTGGTACTTTATTGGTATGAAATGTAAATAAAGATCATAAATTTATATTTAAGTCAACATGGTTTTTGGTACTGCTTTGTATTTATTTGCCCTCCTCAATAAAAAAATAAAAATAAAAAAATGTGCCCCCAAAAATAAATATCACCAGCCATCTATGTTTAAGATCTTGAATATGAGCCAGATCCTGAATGTCCTGGGAAATGAGCTCTGTTGATGACAGGGATGATGGTATGAAACATCTCCTCAAACTGAACCCTTCCAAGCTCCAAAAGGTCATAAAATGTGCTTTATTTTATTCTTCTTTAATTTTTACTCTAATATCAGGACAGTTTTATATTATCCGCGATTAATCCGTGTTAGATATAGAGCATTGCATGCATTCTGTTTGTTCTACCATTTGTTAGTAATGATTTACACAGTTTGTTTACTACTTACTATATACCTGAGCACTCAGTATTGTGCAATATAGCATAAAGAAGGTGATGGACATTTTGGGGAGAAAGAAGTGATGTATTTTATCATTTAAACGTGACTTTTCATGAAAATTCTATAATCCAAGATTGCTGCCACCATATGACATCATAATATGCAAATTAGATGGAAAAATGTAATCCCTACATAAACTTTGGGTCATCCTTAATATTTATCTAATTTACAGAAAGTCTCTATCTTTTTTCACTTTTAAGATATAGCCTTTTGAAATTAAAAGTAATCTAACGTTTTAGGAAAAAACCTCTGGCACCGAAAGGGTTAAACAAGTAAGCAAAATTTTTAAGCTACATATAGATCATTTGTGATTTGTTGTTTCTACTTTAAGCAATTTTTATATGATAATTTTACATTATTTATAAATTAATAATACAAATGATATAAAAGTATTTTTAAAATTATTATTAAAACAATAGGTTAATTTCAAAATGATTGTTACTTGTTTTACACATACATCGGATTTTTTTCGGAACCCACTATATAGCAATAAACTGTATACAATAACAGCCTAAAAGCAAGCAGAAGTGTATACACTGTAACCAATTTATTGTATTTATTATATAATTCAATAGATGGTCAGTTGTGCGTGTAATTGCTTTAACATGGCTCATCAAATCTGATTTCACTCAGATTTCACTCTGTTTCATAATGGCAATTTGACAAAGCATGAATCTCACAGGGAGTTTCGTTCTCATGTCACAAACATCATGATCCAGCAAGAACGAGAAGAAACGGGGTAAAGTGAGCTGCGTTCCGTGAGGTCTGCGCCTTACACCTGTGCCTGTGGCTGTAGGTGTTATATACCAAATGTACCACTTAAGCTGAAACCGCACAGCTAGTTGACTGCGTGTGGAAGGACACGTCATAAAAAAAGCACCTTGTAAGACAAGTAAGTGTAGCTAATGGCAGGAATTAGACTTTGCCTATTCAACCACAAAACTCTTACACGGCTCACTTTACATCTTTCATTTGCCTCGTCATTTTGTTTGAGCTGCTAATGTGGGAAGGGGCCCGCTGGGAAACAACTTATCAGGTCGCAATTAAAGCCCCAGAAGCACACCTTTTTGTGTTCGAACGCTCCATGGTGTCAACGTGAGATTCCTCCCATAAGGCTTCGTGCAAGCATGGAGAGCATGTGTTTGTGCAAAAGGGAGGTCCCGCGTTTGGCACAGGAATGTGGACACTGCCTTGTTCGTGAAATACCAGAGAGTGTGGTGATATTACATGCCTCATTCATCATCACAGGTCTGGTCCAGCTGGAGAGAGAGCCAGAGGCCATCTCATACACACACGCAGCATTGTACATGAGAACACAGCTGTCCACCGTGAGAAAGTCTTTCTTTTCGGATTAGGCCACAGGGTGTGTGGTTGAGCGTTCAGTTCAGGGGTTAACTCATGGCAATATGGCAGTGTTTAACGTTAATGCTGATATGAGACGTATCATTCGAGAGAAAGATGTATAAAGGTAAATGAAAAGGCAAACGAATTGCTTATAAAATGTCTATCCATTTGGACAACACATTTTTAACATGAACACACCAATAAACTTGTTAAACTGATCGCCCTTTTCCACCAAAAAAGAACTGGTTCGGAACTGGTGCTGGTTCAAAGTTGGTTGGGAGTTGGTTCAACTCGCGAACCGATTCAGAACCTGTTTCTTTTCCACTGACTAGAGCACCCAGGGAACGACGTTGTTACGTCACTGTTTACGTCGCCATACGTCTTAGCTAGAAACGCTTGCAACAACATTACTTTGGGATTATCTCTAACTCATGTACCAAGAAGGGTTTAAAAACAATTGAAATATGTAAGTCTTTAAATCTTTTCGTTTGATATGTAATCTTTTCTGATAAGTTTAGTACCCCTCTCTTGTGTCTTTTTTCTTTCCATTTATTTATTTTATATTGTGACTGTTTTCTTCTTTGCTTATAATGTCTTCAATAAAAAAATTTACAAAAATACAGTAGAAACCCTTGCGTTAACTTCAAGCATAACAATTACAAAGGCGGACTCCGTTGTGTTTCTGCAAATGTTTCTCCTGGCTTTGCGATCCTTTATTATGGTCAGAAAAGATGTTTAGAACACATCTAAACCCGCCCCAGCCCCCGACGTAAGCATGACGTGGTAAAGAACGGTTCTAGTCCAGCAAAGAGTTGGTGCCGCTTTGGAACCAGTTCTCCTGGCCAAGAACCGGTTCTTTGGCTGTTGAAACACAAAGAACTGGTTCGCGCTCAGGCACCGGCTCCGAACCGGCTCTCGAAAATGCTTTGGTGGAAAAGGGGCTTGAGAAGCATATTTGTCAGTCATACATATTGGGCGTGTATTTTTGGTATGGATTTATTTAAATTGCTTATGTAATCAGTCCTACTCGACCCGCTCCAAGCGTGATTCAAACTGGGGTCTCCGACGTCAGTAGGCATGCTCACTAATAGTCTCTAGTGTCAGTTGCTAGTACGCCTCTTGAGACCAGGGGAGTGAGGTTTACATGTACAACCCTTACTGGACTACATCCGCTAAACTCACTCCCTCAAAACCTCATTCCCTTCCGGGTCACTTGCACCAAATGTAACCCGTCCTACATAAGCAGCTCCAAATGAGATTAGAACTGGGATATTTGGCATGGGAGGGGCGCCCAAACAAGTACGCTAAAGACCGCAACCACTCAGCGTCAGTCACTAGCACGCCTCTTGAGGCCACCCGAGTGAGGTTTACAGAGACATAGGTTATATTGGCCAATGTTCGTTAAACTTAGAATCAGTATAAATCTATTTTGTTCAGTTTTCAAATTTCTAATTTATTCAGTTAAAAAGTATGAACATGTTTAAAATATGGCTGACTGTGGAACAAGGAATATTCAATTAGTTAAAATGTATGAGAACAAATTGGATTTATCGATGATAAATACATAAAACTGGTTATTTTCAATTTAATACGCATTACATATTAGTTAATTTTTATATTAATCAAAAAAGACTTTTAAGCATTGTTAATAATAAGAAATGTTTCCTAAGCACCAAATAAGGATCAGCCTCAGAAAGCCTCGTTTTGGTGTGGGAAGGGGCATTTTAATTCTTATAAACTTAATCATACAAGCTACAACGGTTCATGTGCTTGTCGTTTCCTAATTAGGACCCAGATACAGATAAATAATTTCATTTTTAAAACAAAGAAAAGAAGCAGTGGAAGGAGGATGGCTAGTATGATGGCTAGTATGTCAATCATATTTGAAGCTTGTGACATAAATGTGCACATCGACACACATTCAGCTTTGCTGAATAAATTACTTTTTAAAAACATATTTAAACAGAAAACCATTTTAACTGTAATGATATTTCCCAATATTACAGTGTTTTGATCAAACATGCAGCATTGCTGAGAAGAATTTACTTATTTTTAAAAGCATTAAAAAAATCTAATTTATTTCAAACTTTTGACCTGTTTCTTACCCTTTTCATTTATCTTTTTTTGAGTGCATAACAATCACTCTTTCCAGTCCTGAAACTCTATCAATGGATGGGAAAGACTATGAAAAATCATTGGCTGATATAATCAATGCACGTTCCGAGTGCTTTTCCATAAGGGGGTTGATGTGCGAGAAACTGTGCCCATAAAAAACCATCCTAATTAATTGGGCTTCCATTGAATGTCCTTCTGTAAGTGTTTTCCCACAGAGCTTTGGCTAATTTCTTCTTTTATGTGGGCTTAAAGCTGCTTGTTTCACAAATGCACCAATGCCCTAGCCAGAAGTGGACTTTAAGACTTGGAACAGTCCTTCATCGGCCTGACAGGGATCTGAACTTTTGCCATAGTAAAGCAGGAGACTGCAGAGTGGGCTTTTCTTCTGTTCCATTTGGAAAGAACTGACGCAGGAGGAAACAAAGGTGTCTGCAAAGCTCTTAAACGGTACACTGCCATTCCTTAAAAAATCTGCCAGGACTGCCCATCCAGCAAAGCAGAAAAATAAAGACATGACATGAAAACACATTTCATTGTGATTTGTTAGAGTCTTATCTGAGAATTTGGAGCCTGCCAACAATATAAGACAAAGAGGCTTTGAAAATAATCTTGTTAAAGGCACACTAAATTTGGTCTGATGTATTTTAATTCCTTTAATCAGCTGGACAATGTGAAAAGAAGTGTTCATTACCCTTGCAGACCCATCACTGACTTAATGTGCTCTTGCAATATAAGACATGAAAGCCTTTAAATTCTTAAGATAACATCTTTTCACAAATTGTAAAGAGAAATCAAATATGCTCTTTCACAGAAAAGACAATCTCACACTGCAATGGGCTACAGTATATGCACGCATAAGTTCCGCATTTGACGCAAGGATGCTTCGTCCATTTCCGGTTGTGTAGATTAAAGCGGAGGAAACCCGAGGAAAACGGGATTATGGCAGAGTCTTCAAAATTTACTGTCCTCCCATCTTTGAAATGAAACGTACATGCGTTTAGATGTAATTTTATATATAGTTATGTTTATTTAATATAATTTTAAAAAGAAGCATAAACACAACGAGGGGTGTCTGTTTTATCTGTTTTTGTGTCTAACGTTTCTTTAGTATAACCATGGAGTATAAAATTCAATATAAATTCTCGGTATTGCATTGGACTCTACGATCGGCGGAAGTTATCGAGCATCCTTAAACCTTCACCGGAAATACCGTCGTGCATAGAGCCCATTGATGAGAAAATTCAAAGTGGCAAATAATGCAATGAGAAATGTTTATGAATACAGTATTATTGTGAAATATTATTGATGCAAAATAACTATTTTCTATTTGACCATGTTTAAAAAAGAGAAAAAATGTAATGGCAAAGCAGAGTTCTTAGCCATTTCTAGACAATCATCAGCGCAACATAATTCTTCAGAAAATATTTGAATATGCTGCAGCTGTGCCGACTCGCGGCTAGCTTTCTTTACTTTTCAAGAGAGCTAGCTTGGCCCCGCGCATAGCTTCACCGAAAATGGGTTTATCAATGGTGTGTAGTCCCGCCGAGGCTGGTCCTGTTCGCCACCATCACGCCCTCTTATCTGCTCGCGCTCCTGTGCTTGTGTGTTACTGCTGTGGCTCAGTGGTAAAACACAAAGCTTTTCGCGCCAGAGAGACCCGTGTTCGAATCCGGCTCTTGCAGATAATTTTTTGCACGACATGAGAAACGAGTGTGTTTTTAACCCGCCGAGGCCGGTCAGCATCCTCTAACGTTTCTCTTTCCTCGTTCGAGCGGCCATAAACGCCCCCCGTGCATAGCTTCACCGTGAATGGGTTTGTGTTACTGTTGGTCTGGCACGAAGCTGGACCTGTTCGCCACTAACACGCCCCCTTATCTGCTCGCGCTTTTCAGCTTATTGTGTCTTACTGCTGTGGCTCAGTGGTAAAATACAAAGCTCCCCGCGCCAGAGAGACCCGTGTCCGGCTCTTGCAGATAATTGTATGCAGCTCTGAGCTCGCGGCCAGCTTTCTTACGTTTCAGAAAGCGGCCGCGCTCTCCCGCGCTCATGCGTCAGCGGCGACATGAGAAACGAGTGTGTTTTTAGCCCGCCGAGGCCGGTTAGCACCCACCTCTCTAACGTTTCTCTTCCTCGTTCTAGCGGCCAAATTGTCTATTTTGCAGCAACGAGCCTGTTATTACATGAACGCCTGCAATAACGCCGACAGATTCGATTGACGCCAATGCTGTTCAAGCACACCCCGTGTCTAACAGAGCCCACTCTCTTAGCTGGCTATGCCGCCTGAGTGTTATCTGTAACAGATGTGCCCACGTCCGTGCTCACATCTTCTTTCTGCCCGCTCTATTACACGGCCAGGTCACGTGCATCCCAGCCTCTTCAGTCTCGTGCCCGCTCGCAGCGCTCACGTCTCTACATGCACGCGACCCCGCGCGCGTCAGGCTATATTTAGTCTCTGCCGCTTACAGCGCTCAGGTTTCTATCACGCACTTGCACGCGCGTCACCTGTGCAGCCTGTATCAGGCGAAAATGTAAACAGGCATAAGTGCATAATGTCTGGTTTACACCAAACATACTATAAGTGTAGTATATGTGCCCACAGTTCAGTGTTCACTCCTATACTCAAGCACCACACTTGTGCCCGCTGCAGTCTCGTGCCCGCTTGCAGCGCTCACGTCTCTACATGCACGCGACCCCGCGCGCACCACAAGTGCAGCCTTTCAGGCTATATATAGGCTCTGCCGCTCACAGCGCTCAGGTTTCTATCACGCACTTGCGCGCGTCACTTGTGCAGCCTGTATCAGGCTAAAACGCAATCAGGCATAAGTGCAGAATGTCTGGCTTACACCAAACATGCTATAAGTGTAGTATATGTGCCCACAGTTCAGTGTTCACTCCTACACACAAACACCACACCTGTACCACGCTCACACTGTAAGCGCGCTCACACACGTGCTCAGCCCGCTATGTGTATACACATACATGTGTTGTATACACACGCTTTTTGTGTAGAATATGCGCCCACATCCTGTGTTCGCCCATACACAAAGCACCACACTCCCTGTGCCTCTGTCAGAGCCCACTCTCAAAAAGCGGACACTTCCCCTTGAGTGTAGGTCCCGTTGCCTAAACATTCTCAGCGTGCCCACACACTGTGTCCAGCCCGCTATGTGCAACAATCAGGCCGATATAGCCAGTCACCCGCTAGTGTCACGCTTCTAAGCGTGGGAAGCTATCCCGGGAATCTCCCCATGGGTGCTAAGCACAATAAAATACGGCTATCTGTTACAGTTCCGTCGCCGCCCTCCACGCTTCGGGCGCGGCCCGAAACTTACAGTGATTTTAGAAGCAACAAACAGTCCTCCCGTTCGGCCTATCCTTAGCACCCCGTACGTTCACGAAGTGCATGGATACGGCGCTCGCCCCCTGCGGAGCCAGGGGCTGCGAATTTTGAACTATTTGGACGACTGGCTGATTTTGGCACAATCACAGACGGAGCTACTGTCTCTTCGTACAGTCCTCCTCGACCATCTGAACACCTTGGGTCTCTCTGTCAACTGGACAAAGAGCTCGCTTCAGCCCTATCAGACGATTTCCTTCCTGGGAATAGATCTAGACTCAGTGGCTATGACGGCTCGCTTATCTACAGCAGCGCGCGCCGTGTTCAGCGTCTCGCCGCATCCTGTCAGATGGACACCCTCACACCTCTGAAAACTTTTCAGAAGGCGCTGGGTTACATGGCCTCAGCCTCCGCAGTACTTCAGCTGGGTCTACTGCGCATGCGCCCCCTTCAGCTTTGGTTGAAGAGCCGTGTGTCTCACCGTGCGTGGACCACGGGCCGCCAGCTGATCAAAGTTACGCAGACCTGTATCTCGGCTCTGCAACCATGGACAGTGGCAGAATGGTTTCAGCGGGGCGTTACCATGGGAACCGTCTCTCGCCGATAAGTCTTTTCGACAGACGCATCCAACTCAGGTTGGGGTGCGGTCTGCGAGGGCTCACCGGCCTCTGGCCACTGGTCAGTTCAGAGAGCTCCCTACACATAAACTCCGGTTCGGACTCTCAGATTGTACACTACACGCGCTGCCGCGTTCAGACGCTCTGAGCAGCTTTTTGTTTCGTTCGGTGAGCGCACCAAGGGTCTGGCCACCTCGAAACAGACGCTATCCTAATTGAATTGTGGACGCTATTGCTTCTGCTAATGCATCAAAAGACCTGTCATGCCCTCTGGGCATCAGGGCTCATTCCAACAGAGGCATGGCCTCACCGTGGGCATGGTCCAGCGGCTTTTCCATTCAGACATATGCGTGGCAGCGGGAGGGGCTTCCCCTTCCACCTTGTCAGATTTTACCTTGCAGGCAAAGCTACTAGCAGCCTAGTATGCTTCAGCTCTTATGTTGAGCTGCACTATTGGGAGTCACACTCATACAACCGGCGTGCCGCTTGTTCTTCCCTCATGTGCTTATGTACTACACTATCACCGGCCCGCTTGCTGGCCCTTTTTATGTCACGTACATTAATTTCCCACTTATAAGGGTCCCCCGGATTCCTCCCCGGGACTCATTGTGGATGCCTAGCGCGCACGGCGTTGACCAGGTGTTCCCGTAGCGTGAGCTAGCTTACGGCAATACGAGAGAACCTCTCGTGAGAGAACGAATCGGTTACCTGACGTAACCTCGGTTCTCTCTAGATGAGGGAACGAGTATTGCGTTCCCGGCCGTGCTTGCGCTACCAGTGTTCTCGCTTCATTCAATGAAAACCGGAAAACAGCGGGAAACTCGCTTATTTATAGACTCGGGCCACTCCGTTTGGCGGGCTCTGACGCAATGAGAGCGTGTCTGCTTCTCATTGGTCACGAGTTCAACCGAGTTCCCTCATAGGCTGTAGCAGTTCTCCCTGAGCGAACCAATGAGCTGCTAGCTAGCCCGCTCATGGTCTGCTGCAGTGAACTGCGTTGACATTGGATACAAAATTATAGGATAATTTTTTGGCTTCAACTTCTCAGAAAAGATGAATCTTTCCCGTAGCGTAAGCTAGCTTACGCAATACTCGTTCCCTCATCTAGAGAGAACCGAGGTTCACGATCCAGTGACCAATTTAAATTTCATTGATCAATAAATATTTCTTCAAAATGTAACAAAGTATTTATTGTCACTTTTGATAAATTTCATGGACCGTTACTGGATAAAAGTATCAATTCTTACTGAGCCCAAAGTTACAAAAAAATGATACTGATAATTAAAATGCTATGCTTTTTTGTCTAAACTAAATTAAAATAAAATACTAAAAACAAAAATAATAATAAAAATGAACAGTCATTAAATGATGCACTGAAACATTTCTTTTGGACCATGAATCGTTTAGTTCACAATGAATTCTATTATATGGAGAAATGCTGGAATGTTTTCATCAAAAACCTTAATTTCTTTTCGACTGAAGAAAGAATGACATGGACATCTTGGATGACATGGAGTAAGTAAATTATCAGCAAAAGTTTTTTAAAAGTGAACTACTCCTTTAATAATCTCTAATGTTATACATCTCAGTATACCATTGAAAGGAACTACATTGACTGTTAAAGGGCGGGTTGACTGCGATTTCACTTTTTCATTTTAAATAGTGTGTAATGTTGCTGTTGGTGCATGAACAGTAGTATGTAAGTAGCAGCGCTGAAAGTTCAGTTTAAGCAGAGATATCGTCTTTTAAAAATCAGGAAGTATAATTGCCTACAAAAACGACTCTATTGGGACTACAGCTAGGTTATGGTACTTCACTAACCTACACATTTGCATCAACCCCTCCCTCAGAATATGCAGAAAATGACATGTGCATATTTCTGAGGCACGTCGACTCGTCGAGTGTGTTGTTCACGCAGCTGTCAGGTCTTGTGTGTGCGAGCTTCCCACGGACGCTATTCTTCCTCAACAATGGATACAATGTATGTTTGATTATGTTCCTGAAAATGACGATCATAATTTAGCTCTCTGTGCTGCGCATTTTACGGAAGACAGCTTCCAGAATCTCCACGAGTTCAACACCGGATTCAACAAGAAACTGTTTCTAAAACATGAAGCAGTTCTGACTTTTAAACAAGAGGCAGCAGTGTTGGGCCACAATTTGTAAGTAGGCTAAGACTTCATCATTTTAAATGTATTTGCATGTATAATTCCAGGCGAAGCCTTGTGTGTTTTTTTTTTTTTTCAAATGCCAGCGCTGGCTTTAGCCACTACTAGTTAGCCTATGCTATTTTGTGTCTACGACAAACGCGTACAAACATTATGGACTAAACAAGTACTAATGTTTTAAACTATTTTTCATGTATATATGCTTTATGATGTTATTTTTTATTTGATCAAGAACGTAAACATGCCAACGCTGTTTGAGTATAACATTAGTAGCCAGTCAGTTGCTATTGTTGCCAGTCAGATGCTATTGTGTAAAATAAGCGTGTATAAAGTAAAAAAAAATGTAGCAAATTATCTTTCAGAAACGTTTAGTAAGAGCTGTAGTATGTGGTGACGTTCTGTTTGACTCTCTTCATTGTGGCTTTCTCGGTCTGATTATCCCTGAAACTGATACTGCAGTTCGACACATATTTACATCTGGACCGGAGCTCATGACGTGCACGTTTCGCTCGTAAAGGTAATGGACGTTAATCTTCCGGACAACGTGAGTGACAGTTTAGCCAATCACAACACACCGGGCCAAACTAACCAATCTGAGCCCACTACATGTTTCTAGGAGTGTTTTCATAGAATCAGGAAGTGAACCGCTCGTTCAGGGGACAGAGGAGAGCGTGGCTGACAATAAAGGTGAAGTTTATGAAAAATAAGACTTTTAAAAAAAGAAAAACCATGTTATATTGCACCCCATAAATACAATCATGCAAAGAAAAAAAAACAGTTAACCCCCCCCCCCCCCTTTAAAAGTAAAAACTGACAAATTTGGTTCCATGTATATCCAGATCCATTTCAATTAGCATCTAGCCTTAAAAGGCAGCTGCTTATGTAGGCAGTAAGAAGCTCACATTTTAGATCAGGTCTAAATGCTGCCAAAAACATATAATTGTTTTCGCCTGTACGTAACCTGTATACATCATAAACATTCTGTCTACTGTCTGTCACACTAGATGTTTTAGATGTATAAAACTTGTTTAATCTCTAACAGTTCAGAGAATATCTCATCTACCTCACATGCACCATACAAACGATACCTTTATATTGCACAAAATTTTTTGATAACGCTGAAAAGCAAAATACCAGCAGCTGCACACATCCAGACAAAACAAGAGCACAGCATCTGTGTGAGTGTGTGTTTGCAGCAGTCATGCGTTACTCGAGTGTCACTGCATACCTTCAGTGTGGAATAAATCAATTGCTGGGGATGCTGAGCCCCTGGAGTGAGGTGGAAAGTATTATCCAAACAACGACGGGAGTGATGACAAGGAATTTCTGCCTGTAATTGTTCACACAACCGAAGCACTACCAAAGTGTGTGTTCCTGTTCTAGACAAAGTTTCCATGTTGTTTAATGCACCGAAAGAAAGTCTACACAACGGGGTTATTATAGTTAACCAAAACTAAAAGCTTAAGTAACTTATAATAAAATGGTTAAGTCAAATAAAATAAAAAAAAAAACTTAAGTTTCAGCAAGTTGCCAAAGTCAACTAGTGTACCAAACTTAGTGTGCCAAAATACCAAAAAAGTAAATAAAAATGTGTTTACAAAATAATACAAATGATAAAAACACAACAAAATCACTGGTTATTGGAAATGAAAATATAAAAATAAAATCTAATTCATAATAATATTAATGAATAAAATAATAGTATCTTAATGGAAGTAAAATAACACTGCTACACAAATGCACCAAAAATTTTGTCGAAACTCAGAAATTGCTTGTAAATTTCACAAATAATTACAAAGAAAATGCAAGTAACATTGCATTAAACGTGTAATTTTGTAGAAAACCTGTAATGGTATTTTCTTGTAAAACATACTCCAATAATACATGTTTTTAGTGTATGTTGAGCTTGTTAGTCACTACTTGTAAGTCATAATTGAATAAAATTCAAAGTGCATTAAGTTCTTAAGACTGTTGAATCCCACCAAAAGTTACATACATTTATTTTAATATATTTCAGAAGATGTTTAAGAAGTAATTCCATAATCACATAGCCACGGACAGTAAACTATAATAAACGCAGACTGCGCAGGCAGACATGACGTTTCCCAATTTAGTTCAAAGTGCTCCATGGTTTATGTTCCATCTCTAGCTCATAATTATCAGAGCCGGGTAATTGACAGAATTCACTGTAGAGAAGTTCTAGACGTCTCAGACTTTGCACACTTTCCGCATTTGTGTTTCATTAGAGACTAAAATGCTACGTTCCAGCACTGTGGTTTAGTCATCACATACATACACCACTTTGAAGTGAGTGGGAAAAGCTGTTTTGTTTAGCTTTGTAATGAAAACAATATTTTAACTACTTTCATAATTATGGCCCTGGGTTGCCCCTTTCGTTCTCTAAAAATATTTGCCCCCCATGCTGCAAAAATTTCACGTCTGTCATGGCAGGCGATGATGAATGATTTTTCAAAGTTTATATCTCGAGTTAATGAAAGACGGGATTAAGTGGAGTTACACTTGACGCCGAGGATGATGAGGTAGCTGAGGACTAGAAGACTCTGAGGCGCTGACACTTCAGAGACGGTACACAATCTTGTTTAAGAATCAATACGTTTAATAAGTTTATGAACAATGGCAAAAACGATTTGTTATATAGTGAATGAATGATTGATTGTGAAAATCCCCACGGGTTATAACTGTAACCCTTGTTCCCTGAGAACGGAACGAGTCCCTGTCGAAGACATCACTATGGGAACGCCTATGCGTGATAGCGTCTGAAGCATGTGTGAAACTAGACAAATCCTGATTGGTGCTACACAGACGCTTACAAAGGCAAGCAGAAGTCGTCTGTTTAGATGAAGTCTCAAGGGAACCAGTGCTGTGTCCATGCATTTCGTGAAGGTGCAAGGGGATAGCGCTAGGCCAAGCTGAAGAACCAGATATTTAAAAAAGTCCTGTGTTTAAGGATGTATATGTGGAAGTATGCGTCTTTTAGATCTATGCTGACAAACCAATCCTCTGACTTAAAGGGATAGTTCACTTCAAAATTAATTTTTGATATGTTTTAGCTTACCTCAAGGGCATCCAAGATGCAGGTGTCTTTGTTTCCACAGTATTTTCAATTTTGATATTTTTAGGTCAAACCGTTTGTGTCTGTCAGTCATATAATGGAGGTCTATGGGGTCCACCTCAAAAAGCATGCACAGAGAAGTCCAGATTAAACATGATTTAATGACTCATAAATGTTAGTACACATTGATGGCCTAAGACACGAAATGAGCGGTTTGTGTGAGAAAACGAACAGTATTTATATTGTTTTTACCTCTTGTAACCACAGCCACGTCCAACTGATCTGACGGCACGGGCGCTTCGGTTCTGCATATGCGCTGGAAGTGAACGCTTGCACATAACTCATTGTTTACATAGAGATTTCAGAAGTTTTACCTTCCACTGTGAAGATCTAAACATATTTAGATATACAGGAAATCACAAGACGATTTCGATAAGAGGTATAAACGATTTGCCTGACTTCGTCATACTCATATTCTAATGAGAATATGAGTCTGAGACCGCTCCATTAAGCTTTGATTATGAGGCGTGTCATAACCGAACCAGGAAAAAACAACAACTCTGCACTCAATTGGATAGTCGGTAGACCTACAACCAATCAGAGCAACGCAGTAAGTCAACTCCTTTGCATAGTGCAGTTTTCAACTACAGAACTTACTTATTTTAGAAGTTAAATAACGAGTGTTGCTTCTTTTACTTACTTCTCCATGAGTGCGACCAAAGCAGAAACCACAACGACCACACGCTTTTCATTACGTCCCATCTTCTTAGTGACCATCGGAGCCAGCTGATAAGTTACACTTTTCCCGAATCATGTGGGAAGGACGGCAAAATATCTTTCCGATCGACAAATGCCTTGATTGCAGTTCTCTGTTTGTCTATTAAAATGAATGCGCTGTCGATTTATTTCACAACAGACGCGACAGCTGCAGTCCTCTCTGAGGGAAACGATAACGTGATGATTACTTGCAGATCAATCTGTCCATCATTGTATAAAGCCCGCCCTGGCAATTTGATTGGCCCGAACGTTTCTTGCCAGATCATAATTACTCCTCAATGGATTGAGTCCAGACCAAACTTCCCGTCCAAAAAATGTTGTGGGCGGAGTTCGGGCTGGCATCCAGGCTAATAAACGATATAAATACTGTTTGTTTTCTCACACAAACTGCTTGTTTAGTATCTTAGGCCATCAATGTGTACTTACATTTACGAGTCATTAAAACATGTTTAATTTTGACTTCTCTGTGCATGCTCTTTGAGGTGAACCCCATAAATCTCCATTATTTGAGTAATAGACAACAACGGTTTGACCTAAAAATATCAAAATTTAAAATACTGTGGAAACAAAGACACCTACATCTTGGATGTCCTTGAGGTAAGCTAAAACATATCAACAATTCATTTCAAAGTGAACTATCCCTTTAAAATGTACAATCAACAGGATAGTTAACATCTGAATATCCTCAGAGACAAGGGCCGACAATCTAGAATGGGACACAACCCCCAATCCTTCTTTAGAACATTGAAATACCGGCTGTAGAACCTAAATCTTGGTGGACAGGACCCAAACTAAATCCTGTAGCCTTTTTCCACAGTACACAGAACCCACTGAGACACACTAGGTCGAAGTTTCCATGTTTCTAGATAGTCTACTAGGGGGACAAACTGCAGGGCCGCAACGAGCTTCTTTGATATTTTGGACCTCAGTTTGAAAACCCAGGCCCTAAAAGAAAATAATCTCAATAATCTGCCAGACATATTTAGCATTCCCTAAAGGTAAAGGTAAAAGACAGTAAAGACCTCATAAATCAAGTAACTCATTCAACAACCCCTACATTTATGTTGCATATCCGGTATATAGACACGCACTTGACTGCAAACATGCTTTACTGTTGATAGCAGGGGTGATGTCCCTGTTATCACATCATCTAAGAAACAAATCCAAGGAACACAGACACACACAAACTCTCTGATAAGAGTTACAGTGTGCAAAATAACATTATCACAAGATTACAAAACAGACCATTCATATCCA